>BMAO01024829.1:0-121261 GCA_019973975.1 Trichonephila clavata
TTTGAAATAGATGGGCAGAATCATTTCATGGATTAAAGTTGCGTTATATAATGTTTTATGGTAACGAACCCAGGTGGCGTTGTAACAAGAAGTATAAATCTTTATTCCCATTTTTAAACTATGAGATGTTCAGTCTTGAAATTTGGTAAGCAGATTACTTTCTGTATTGTTATAACCGCTACAAATTGAGTTTCGTGAAAATCAAACCACAAGTTTCATTTCTGGGACAGGCGTATTAGATAAATATTTCCGTTTTTAAACTGTTACATCCACCCGCTTGAACATTGGTAGGCACGTTTCTTCCTTGAACAGAGTTTTCAACAAAAGAAACGAAAATCGACCCCTAAGAATTAAGGTGAAGGGTCAAGGGGAGTTATAGAAAAATTACTGTTTTTGAATAGCTATACCAACGTACTTGAAATTTGTTAAGCATGTTTATTTTGTTGAATAGAACTACTACACTTAATTAACGGAAATCAACTCCTGGGGAGTAGGTTACTGGGGCGTATTGACAAAAATCTCCTTCTTCGAACAACAACTATACAATGGAATTTGGTTTGCCTTTCCTTTGCAACTTGAAACTACAAGAACAGTTGTATTGAAGAACGACTCAACGCATTACGGAGGGTATTTATAGTAAAACTTCGCTTTTGCTGCATTAGATTTAGACTAGAAATTTGTCTGCATGTTTATTTTTACGGTGTAGAGATCCACCAAAAATTGGTTTACGGAAATCCACTTAATAGGGTTGCAGTGCAAGAATCACTTATACTTCAATTTTAGAGTTTTTAGAAAATACAAATTATATGTCCTGTCCTTTTATACTGAGTCGAGAGTTACAGGACAATTTCACATTTAAAGTATTTCCTTCAGCATTCACACACTTCTGCTGATGCCGCCATTGTTGGTAACAGCACTGAAACGAGGTTTTGAAGGCGCTTGAGATCATTTTTGACTGAACTCTTCAACCATGGCAATAGGTTCCTTTTAATCACGAATTAAATGTAGGTAATAAAAAGGTCACATAGTGTCAAATCAGATGAATGAGGAAGACGCTTTATAACCCAATAATATTTTTGCTGGTCAGAAACTGCTTGACAGAAAGGGTCGTGTAAGCGTGTGCATTGTCTTGGATGCAACAGTCATCCATCAATCCCCAATTATGGCTTTTTCTTCCTAATTTTTTTCACGAACTATTTTTAGTACTTCAATGTAGACGTGTTGATTAACAGTCTGACCACTGATGTGAGTGGAACCCACTTATAACACGATTTTTACCAATATTTTGGTCTGTAATTGCTGATCTTGGGAGCGCAGCAGGTACATCATCTTCCAAGCTGACCCCATCCTCCTCCCTGAAAACTTCCTTTATACCATTCAAACACATGTGCACGAGACAAAGATTTATCTCCATAAGCCTTGGATAATATTTGAAATGTTTTCATGGCTTATTTCCTAAGTTTCACTTGAAACTTGATATTGATTCAACATTTTTCCAGCAGAATGCAGTTTCAAGTGTTCACTCAATGATGCAGTACTCCCAACTGACGGGATCGATAAAGGCAAAACTGGTCACATGGATAAAAGAAGGGCGTAGGTGGATGGCATCAAACCAGTTGTGGCCAACTCCACTCTTTTTTCAAACTACAGACTTAGACTCTTTTTTGTGTGTGTGTCACACCTTGTATAAGCGTGTATGCGTTATCAATTCTCCATTTTTAACTATTTATTTATATTAGAGGTTAAATAAATGTGTTTTTAAGAAAAATTAATTGCGCATGCAGGTTTTGATATCATTTTCAAATAAAATGAAGTGAGGTATTGTTTTGAATAATCAATTGTAAAATCTTACCTCATTATTTTCTTTATTGATGCGTTCTTTAAGTATAAATCCTTTATTTCATATATTTCTCCAAACAGAAAATGGAACTCTGATTCCTTCCTTTCTGTGGAAGATTTTTTTAAAGGACAAGAATCGTGACGTTGAAAGAAGGAAAAGTGTCAGAGCACAGAGAATTTCATGTCTTTGAAAAGCATTCGCTGCATTTTCTAATAGCTTAGCATTTGTTGGCTTGTCACTCACCTTTTACTATGCGACAGAAGAAGCCATGATTTCTTTAAGAAAAGAAGAACGAGTGATTTTGTATAGAATGGGCGTGTTTGTTTTCCGAAGCTAGACACTTTTTTTTTAGTTTTGTAAGATAGGATTTATTAAGTAAATTTGTTTCCGGTGTATAATTTAAAAGAAGTTTCAACACCATGTCATTGTTACTATGGCGATGTTCTATTTCAAGGGAAGTAATATACATAAAAGTATATTTGTTTGATATTTGAAGGTGTTTTTTAACGCTAAAAGAAATTTCATAAAATTTTGAAAAAATGTGTTTGGTTTTTATTTATTATGACAGGATACCGTTTTGGGTAGTGAAATTAGTAATATGGTAATAAAAACCAAATGGCTCTTTTGAGAATATATTTACGTCTTTGACTGTAATCAGTATTTTATGCGGCGATATTTGGCAAATCAAAGTTCAATTAAAATATCACATTCGTTAAAACACATTCACTGGAACTTTTTTCGTTTTTTATTTGTTTTTTACGGTTATTAGAGTAGTGATATTAGTAATATGGTAATAAAAGCCCAAATGGCTCTTTCGAGAACATATTTACGTCTATAAATATAATCAGTAATTTATGTGGCGATATTTGCAAATCAAAGTTCAATTAAAATATCGCATTCGTTAAAATACATTCACTGGAATTTATTTCGTTTTTTATTTATTTTTTTACAGTTATTTGAGTAGTGAAATTAGTAATATGGAAAAAAAATCCAAATGGCTCTTTCAAGAATATATTTATGTCTATGACTCAGGAAATATATAATGCTGTTATGTATTTCATAACATTACTGAAAATACATCATGAATCACTGGATTAATATTGCACAACACTATCATAAGAATGGGTAATTACAAATGACTACTCTTTCGTATTATTACATATGATCCAATAGGATATAGATAGCATGCATTCTGCAACGTTTTTACAACACTTGATGTGCCAATGTCGAACTGCAAAACATTACTGTCAGAGTGATAATATTTAATGGAATATTTTTTTTTAAAATTCCATTGGGTTACGGATTCGTATTTATCACTACAGATCTAGTACAATACCTGGAAGTTGGTTTAATTTTTTAGTTCGGTGCCATATAGGCCTAATACAAAATTTTAAGATCCCAGTTCCCTCCCCAGATAGAGGCATCTGATCTCTGACGATGCATAATGAGACTGAGAAATTAATTTTGACGAGAGACTAAAGACAAATAGGAACTATATTGATCTGTAACATACCACCTAATCATACGACATGGATACTGCCGATTTTCTGCTCCATGAAAATCCACCGACTTGGGCCAGAGTCGAACCCGCTGCTTTAGGCATACAAAGCCAGTGAATTTTATTTGAACAGTATAACTTTAAGCAGAGTTATAAATTTTGAAATGTTGGGGTACCGTTCTTTTAGACATGAGGTTGGAATTTCATGACTCAAATCTGTCTTATGAAATAAAATAATCAAAAGTAATCATGTAGAAGTATTAGAGAATATGGTGGCAGCTAAGGTACAAGATGATATCTTCAAAATACATTCTGTCATCAACAACAATATCTCTAAGTAAAACACATTTACAGTTTTTTAAAGGAGAATTGATTCTTAAATTAAGCCGAAGAGGTGTTTTATTTAATTTTGTTAAGTTACCACCCTAGAGAATAACACTAGATAATAAAATATGCACTGCCCCACTTTCGAAAAACCTAATGCGTACATGAATTGATAATGAAACTTAAACTGTGTATGTTTATTTTTCTTCTTATTTAACCTTGACATCGTATCTTTTAATTTGATTTCATTCATTCGACTCTACTGATTACATTTTTTCCCCTTTCCACAGTAAATTAATTAGTTTCTTCCACAGAAAAAATGGGGACAAAAAGCTACTTTTTAATAAAAGTGTCATAGAGATTGAAGCTGTCACACATTCAGAGGTTTTGTGCAAGAAATTAATTTTGAAAAATCAGACTTTGTGTGTACATGTATTCAAAAGAAAGTGTGGCACATCATTTTTATCAAATCTGCTTAATGAAATAGAAAGACTTTTAAAAAAAAACCTTTGAAAGAGTCATTTTTTCCCTGCTGTAGAGATTTTTACGTCAGATATTTCAGTTATTTAGAATGCCCATTTATTTTAGTACATTCATATATATTTCTCTAGCGCTTTTATAAAAAATAAGGTAAACTGTTACTTTTAAAATCCATCGTTAAGGAATATTTAAAAGAAACAATCATCGATTAGTTTTCTTATCCTAAAAATATTATTTATTACTGAACAGGATTAGGTAAGTGTCCAATAATTATTTTTTTATGTTTTAAATTACTCAAAGAATTAGCAGTGATGTAATTTTGAGTATTAAGAAGTAATGTTAGAAGTATACTTCATATTTCTCCAAAAAGTATTGAAATTCATATTACATTCATTTATAATGAAAAATAGCCAGCCGGGTGGCGTGGTTGCTTTGTCGCTGGCCTTCTGCACCCAAAGTTGCGGGTTCGACCCTGGCCCAAGTCGGTAGATTTTCATGATGCAGAAATTCGACAGCGGCCATGTCGTATGACTATACGGCATATAAAAGATCCCTAGGATGTCTGCTTGGCTTGGATGCTCTCGGCAAAATTAAATCCTGGTACAAGTTGCATCCTCAAGAGCTCAGGTTTCTCCCTCTGTGGAGGAAACTGGGCTTCAAAATTGCTCGCCGTAATTGGTATCGCCAATATGTCGCAGTGCTAACAGTGATACCAGCTCCTGCTGAATGTACTATGTCTGCAAAAAGTTTTAAAATACCAATGCGCAGCCCCATTGGGAAAAAATAATGAAAAATATTCCTACTCATTTTTTTCCCTTATGAATTTGAAACCGAAGCGTTTTGAAATCATAATAATTTTCAAGAATTTACCATCTGTAAAAATGTTATTAAAGTTTAACTCAACAAGAAATTAAAAAATATCAAATTTAAAATTTCTTAGTCTCACCACCAGAATTTTAAAACTCCGTTTATTGCATGTACGCAAATGTTGCTAAATTTAGCGCAAAACTCACACAGAATCTGCAAACGCAATTTAGACTAACATGATCGGGGTATTATATTCTGACTCATAATTTCACTAATCAAGCAACTACTGTCAATTATTTTTATATTTTCGATTAATAAGATTTATTAGTCTGAAAATAAATAATTATTCTATAAATATATTTATATTTTCAATTAAATTTTTGAATTTTTTTTAATACTTGAATTTTGGGCATGAACTCTGAAACCATAGATTTTAACCTTAAAGTCTTGTAACCTCTCCTCAATGTAATGAAACATTACTTACTTTAGAAAAAAATTCTTTTCAGTATAATGAGACGCTTGCTTATTTTAAATGCACTATGCCTTAAAAAATATTTAAAGTTTGTAATGTAATATTATTTTAGATTCAAATAGGTTGCAATATAATCATGTAAGAAATAACGACTTGTTCTGCTGTAAGTATGCCATTATTGTATGATCAGTGCAAAACAAAATTTATTTACATGTTTGTAATAGTTAAAATATATTATAACTAATGTAAAATTTCATATTTCATTTCATTAGTGACTTCATACATTGATATTTGCTTTCTAATTATATTTCAGAATTTATCTATTAGACAATATTATGACAATATTATCTATTAGAGACAATAATTTATCTATTAGACAATATTGCAATATTATGGGAAACAGCATTCAATATGTTCCATCTAAACAATACTGCATTCACTTCACCCCAATGACGTAGCTAGTGCCCTGTATCAAAATTATTTGGGAGGGGAGCTTTCTTAGGAAAATAAATTTAACTGATCACATTAATAAATTTATGTGAAAGTATTAAATATAAGTTTACATATACATACTTATTATAAAAATAATTTATCATTTTATAATTAGCATGGTTGTTTATTATCTACTTTTCTCGATTTTTATTTTCTCCTGAAAACGTAGTTATAACATCCATAGCAAAATATGATTTCAATTTTTCAAATTATCACGTTTCAAACCGACACAGGTAACTGATATTGTCCTACGGAAATTCTAAGACAATTTTTCGCTTAGAAAAACGCTTTTCAGTTTTTGCAATTGTGACCAGAAGAGTCTTTCAATTACGCACAAGCATTGGTTCAGCTTCCATGTGCGATGTTTATCTATAATCAATCAATCAATAGAAGACGGGATGTTGTCATTTTCAAGAAAATCAATTGGATTCTTCTCGTTCTAAATGATTTCTGCATTTTACTTCAAATGATCTTTCTCATTAGTTTCTTTGGATAGGGATTTTTGACTCATTTCCCAGCATACATTTTCCCTTGTCTTCTCATTATTTTAAATAAAATGATATCTGCTTTTAAACCCTTTAGTGCCACCGGCGTATATATCCGTATTGCTCTACTAATGAGTAATATGCCTTGAATGGATATATCCGTCCTTCCAAAATACGATCTTTTCATTTGCTTGGAATGCAATAAAATGGAATTAGAAGTGTGTGTTTGAAAATGATGCCCTTATTCCAGTGAAAAATTTGATGTAAATTGTAATTATATTAATCCGAGATTATTTCTGCTGTGAGACTCAATATCTATTAAATCAAAGTCTGAAAAACATTAACCATTAAAACAAACAAAGTTAAATTCCCAAGCCTAAGCATATTAATCCAACATTCAATCATGCTGACATCTTATGAAACAATCAGTTAATATTAATCCCTCAATCTCTTGAATAAGCAGATCACATGCACTTATATATTAAGGGAAAAACTGATGCCATAGGAGAAAAGAACTTTATAACAAGCTTTATGTAAATTAGATGCAGAACTTTCGATGGCGGTATATTTTAATAGCATGCGATCACCTTATACTTCGCTTAGCGGAAATTCCATGTGAGAAAGAAAATTGAGGTAAACTCAGGTTGAAGGTTTATTTGCAACAAAACATGCTCAACTCTGCCTATTATTTTCCCCCAACACAGTGCATACACGCACTTATGTGAAAAACGTGGGCATAGGGGAGCGAATCCCGCAACTTTTAATCGGCAGTTAAGGGGATGATGGTTTCTAATCATAATAGTGGAGATGTTGATTTCATGGAAGAATTTTAACCTCTTGAAACCAGTGACAGGCAATTCTATAAACGTAAATGGTAGCCAGTGTTAATAAAACTGTTTATCGCAATTTATGATATTTTCTGCTCAAAAATATTTGGTCTGCAGCTTGAGTACACCGTATTATTGGTAACTATGCCCTGCTTCACACACAGAAGATATATTTCTTTTATATTCCAAACTAATGTAAATAAAGAATATTTATTATTTACCTACAATATTTTTCTAAGAACATCATTCCATAAAATTCTGACTGACCAACCTTTAGAACTATGTATAGCGTATAAAGTGGCGTAACTATATTCCTGTATATCATAACCAAACTTCATTTAATCGATATCGATCAGAAAGACTAATTAATCATCCGAAAAGACATAAAACTCATTTTGTTCTTTTTCTTGTTAGTGAAAATCAATTCTATATATCTCGTCAGAATCCTAAAAAGGAAACACCCATCCGATGTCAAAGACAAAAACGAATTACGAGAAATATGGTGGGCAAAAATAAGAATTCGACGAAAAACAAAGAAACATTTCCCGCCATGTTATCGCAGAAAGGAAATGAAGAACGTCATTGGTTGCTTTTAGTACCGCCTTTAACGATCTACTGACGGATACAGTTAATGCGATAATGCGCATTCATTGTTGCCAATTGATGTCTAGAAATAGCCTTGTTTTTTATAGAACGACAAAATGACTGTTTACTGCTGTTTGAAAGACTTTTTAAAAAAAAATAATGAAAGATGAAAATTTGAATAATTGGTTGAAATTAAAAGCTTCTTGCAACTGTGTTGTTTTTCTTGTAGTTAAGGTTTGATTTGGGGAAATATTTTTTTCTTTGTGACTTGTTTTGAAGAATAACTTAATGGATCGAGTTTAGTACGAACCCTAATTTTGTTTGTTTTCCTTTATGGACAGCATTGTTGTTTGAAAATTTCTAGAAACTAATATTTTTATTTCGACGAGAGAAGGAAAAACAAGAATTCAATAAAATAAAAGTTTTAAAAAAAATAAATAAAAACGTCCTTGGAAAATATTTGTGGTGATTTCTGTAAAAAAAGCATGCAATATGTTTAAATTTATATTACAGTAACTAAACTTTATAATAGAATTCGTTGTAAAATATCACTCTGCGTGTTGTGATTGCACCTTCTTCGATACAGGTAATGACTAATTATGTGATATCTTTTTGTTTCTTAAAAGTAGTTTGAAATAAATGTTTGAATTCGAGCTCCCTTTCTATTGTATTTCTGTATTAAATTTGAGATAGCTTTATTTGCCTATAAATGTTTTAAATATATAAATATTTTTTTTCATTTTGAATATATTTTAATAATCCTTTTTTTTTTTGTCGCAGTTGAAATTGTATCATTAGTAGCTGGAGATAAATAACATTCTTACTTTCAGTTATATCATTAGAAAAAGACAATTATTGGTACCAAAATGCTCCGTAATTAAAGTAAACATACTATTTTTTAAAGTTCTGTAAATTTATTTGACTTTGGTAGTTGTAATGTAACATACTTATTAAAGCCTGATCCACTTAAATGGAGGTGGAATTATTTTCCTTACGAAGCTAAGCAAGCCTATATGTTTTCAATGAAAGTACTATAAAGTGTAAGATATTCAAATAAAATTCCCCATCAACACGGGAGTTCTTATATAGGAAGTTATTGTATATGATTTTCTGCTACATATCAGGGCATTGGTTTAATAGGGGTATCTTACTTAAATTAATTATATTTAATAAAACATATTTATGATTATTACGACAGAGCGGAAACATGACTATTGTCCCTTCAGGACTACTGCAAAGACCCTTAAAAACTGCATATGATTTTCCATATCGGTTCATGGTCAGACAATTAAATTTTATAGATACAGAAAACAATACTGATCATATATTAAGCTAGAGGAGAAAAATTCCTTATTAACTACCGAATTCTGTTTAACTTTTTACACTGTTCATATTATAAACTGTTTCAAAGAATGATATTTTTTTTAAAAAAATATTATTTAAAGTATAAATTTTTAATTGACATCAAAATCCAAAATACGCGAAAAACATAAGGCTTATACTTAGCTTAAATATACTCTCATTATTTTAAAAGTTTATTCCATGGAAACATTAACTTTTCTCAATTATTGGCGGTGTATGCTTTAAACTCTCACTTACTATTGAATTAATAATTGCCAGATGTTATTTTAAAAACTCCTTTCACAGTGAAAATCTTTAAAATAATTATATTTTATTCGTAATACATGGTAAATGTCTTTTTAATTTTTTTTCTTTTTTAAAGTAATTTTATTTTTAATTATATATGTGAGTCTGATCCTAATAAAATTTATTTCAGCAAGGTACTTTTATAACAATAACAGTTTGTTATAATATCTTTACTATTTTAATAAAGGTTTCTAAGTAAATCTACATTCACCATAGAAAACTGTGAATCTATTACTAACATTAAAAGAAATGCATACAAATAGAAACAATGCACATTGTATAGTCTCGTTAAGTCTGTGTTATACGTGTTACGAAAAAATAACTTCCACATTGAGGTTTTAAAAAACCTGATCATGTCTTACTTTTTCCCCTTCTATATATTTGCTGAAATATATAGTATGTAACTTGTGATCAAATTTTTCTCAGTATAGGTATAGATTTTGAATACAAAATATATTATTTTTTAAAAATAACCTCTCTTTCGGAAAATGTAAAATGTCGTTTTTCATGAGCTCTACCGATAATTAATAGTTGCTTATTCATTAAAATTAAATTATATATTTAAAACGAGCACTTTTTTATAGTATTTCTTAAAATATTCGTTTTTCTATTTCTTTTCGTTAGCGTAAACTACTTAAAAGCTCACTGCTCTAGCCAGTCCCTTCCTGAGACCCATACGTACGCACTATCGCAACAATGCCAATGTTCAAAATAACTCGCCAAATTGACAACCCTTACTTCGCATGTGTCGCACGTACTGAATTAGCAACTATGTGTTTTTTTGCCACATAATTTGGCCAATATGATTACAATAATAACACGTACCAATTAAAATTTGACATAGCTTCCAGCGTCACATTTTTGTTTTTGAAAAAACATTTAACCTTCTAAAGGTTTATATTGTTACTATGTAGACATTTCAATATAGTAAGCTAATAAACGTTTACTATTGTATTTAAATTTAATAAGCTCTAAATATTGTTTAAGACTTCCTCTTTGTTGTAATGATGAAAATTTACCTAAAATAGCTAACTAATAATCGATAGTAATGATAACTGTTTTCGTAAAAAGATCAAATTTAAGAACCTTGTCTGATACGCACTATACTATTTTGAATAAGAGCAATAGTTGTTTTTTCTTTACGTTACAAGATATTTTGAATTTTGAAATTATTCAAAGGTTTTTAAAGTAAAAGAAAAAATATAATTTGGAAATTCAAATATTTAACATTTTATTATGTAACTTCAAAAATGATCTTTCAATTAACCAACTATAAAACTATTAAAATCACTCCATTTTTGAAATCTTTTCGACTTAATAAATAAAAAAGAAATAGCTATCTTCGATTGGCTCCACACAATAATTTTTACTAATTGTCATAGAAACTGCATGATTTTTCAGCTGCTAGCTAAATTTATGGTGATAGCCTGAACATTACCGTGAAAAACGGATAAAATTACAAATCGATAAAATTGTAAACTGTTCGGAATAAACAGTTGAAACTATGTCCCAAGTCCAGTAATAACTCTGAGAATAATGACATGTCTTCCAATAATTCACATGAAAAATATCCCGAATATGGAAGAGTAATTTTGGAAGCCTAATGGTAAATGGTTTTCAAACAAATCGATATTGAATGTGATATACTGTTTGAAGCAGTGTGGTTTAAATTACATTCGATCACGATTTCTTTCAGTCGAATATTTATGATAAATGCCAGTGTTTTGGTGGTTGAAAATCTTAGGATCAAGTACATTGTTTTCCTGGTTGATTATTTGTTAATGTTGCACTTTGAGGCAACACTTGAGCCATGGGCAATGTACCTTGAAATAACGAATTATTGTAAGACGACATTTGATCCGGTCACCCTCAAATTCCCACATAAGTAGAGCGGAAGATGTTAATCTTGACACGCATATTTGGCATGCATCAATCCTTCTATAAGTCAACCTTTGGTGAAGCCAGGACTCGCAACTATGACTGATTAGAAGCAAAGTAAGTTACACAATTTTGATATCATGATCTCTCTGCTACCGCAGCCAGCATATTTTATAAGAATATACGAAAAAATAGGTTAAATTGTAGAATTAGGCTCTAGTGCAGTCCATTTTTTGGCGACTGGAATTGGTCGTCAAGCTTAATTTAGCGATAGGTGTTGCAAATATTCACAAAGCTGAATTTTGAAATAAAAACAAAGAATCATTACTGAGAAATGAAAAAAATATTAATAAAAAATTGCTTAAATACCTGTAAAATTTGCTTGGTGACCGGAATCAGTTGCCAAAATTGCCTTCGTCGAGAGGCCCTCTATTCTATACTTTAATCAAAAAATGTTTTATTAAGCAACTGAAATTCTAAGGCTAAGATCATAGTCTACTTTTTTATTAGAAATCAGAAAAACTAACTAGAATAATTGGAAAATTTAAAATTAACATGTAATGATCCAATGCCAATAAATATATCGCTTTTATACCTTATTCCTGTAAAATTCTTAAAATGTTTGTCTGTACATAGTTGAACGTTGCTGAATGAAGAAAAAACACGTAGGTGCAAAAAGCAATTTATTTAAAGTTTGTAGTAGCACTCTCCAGTGTGTATCCCTATTTCCCGGAAAACTTCCGAGTCAGCTTACATTCTTCTGGGCTAACGTAACATGTTTCACAAATACGTCACCGCTTGCCGCGCCATCTGACGTTACTAATTTTAACTATTTTACGTGATGGATCCTTATTCTTATATTATTAAATTGTTTATTATATCTAAGATCAAGTTCAGCACATTTAAGGAAAGCTGCTTGTCTATAAAAAGAGTTCGAAAATATTTTATACGTTTTATAACTTCTGAAAATCAGGATATCTTATTTTTAGAAAATTGACTATTTTAGAAATACTTTTATTGTTGAGTAAAGTGGCAAGCAAAATAAATAAACTCCCTTTTTTTCTTCACACCTAATGGCGAACGTGAGTTCACGTTAATGTGAGAGACTGGCGAAGGAAGAGACATTTTAAATGATTAACAACACGTATTTAAGCGAATTCGAAATCTAATAGGCTTGCAATTGCTTAATGGAAAAGATTATCAGTAATTAATAACAAGTATTACTTTTTTTGAATAAATGAAGTTATAGATACACTGGATCCGTAAAACTACAGACCTTCTGAAACTGATAATAAGGCTACGAGTGATATGCTCGGATATGTTGATATTCCATGAAGTAGCTTTCACAGATATAATTCAAATTTAACACTCACTGTAAAGATTTTACAACAAACTTTCTCATAAACTCATTTCACTTTACTTTAAATAGTAAAATTCATTTACATGTATCACGGTTCCCTTACAGAAATGGATTCTTTAAAATCAAACATTTCTTATTAAAATATTTTTTCCAGAGGATTACTTGGAAAATGCGAAGAAAACAGTCACAAACTAACCTCTGTTCCTGATTCTTTTGAATACTTGTGAAATGTGAATTATATGAAAAAAATATTCTGAAATATTTTTAGAGTTATGATTAAATTTATGATTATAAGGATATGGATTTAACGTAAGATTCCTTTGAGGTGTTGTAAACGTATAGGAAGCAATTCATAAGTTCCGATTGAGAAATGGAACACCGGATTACAAAATATTCATGACAGATTTCGATTTCATACCACTGTTTTTATCACAGTAGTGATATTGTTATTGAATTTTTTTTAAATCTACATCTGAATACTTTGATTTAAAATTTAAATTTCTTATAAAAATTATGAATTTTACGTAAGGAAATCTGAAAAAAGTTTTAAAAAAAAATCCCATTTGTGGAAAAAAATAAATTTATTAATGGAAAATTTTATTTTGAGAACTAATAAGCACTTGTAACTATTTATTACGTAGCATAATAATATTTGTATATCTCTATGCAATTAACGTTGATGCCAGTTTCGTCTAGTTAGAATAAATGTCTAAAAACGTTATTAAGGCTGTTCCAATTATTTTCTTATGGATATATCAGACGTTAATTTGAACATTAAAGTAAAGAAAAAAAATATTTAAGAAACTTCCAGTTTAAAATGGCAAATTAGTCTTATATAGAATAGGTCAAACTGGACATTTTTTATGTATCTAGGTAATGTAGAGATGATTTTAAATAAATTATGATGATGAACAACTAAATGCAAAATTGTAATTCTTTCCTGCTGCACTAAATTACTAAATTTAAAAACAGATTTAAATCGAAAATAACAAAATATGAATTTCATACGCATTCTTTTGATATTGAAAATAGCCTTAAAACAGGGTTTCTGAAACTGTGATGCGCGCCACTTAGAGAGGCGGGATAATCATACTAGGAGGGGGGGGGGTGAAAATATCAAAAAAACAAAAATAAAAGATTATTAAAAATATATTAATACACTGCAAGGAAGCAAAACATAATAAATTCTGACATAATAAAAAATACATATTTACACTTGTCTAATATACTTATAAATGCATCAGTACCGCACAATGTATTTAATTATTAATTAATCAGTACTAAATTAAGAACAAGTTTAATAATTACTAGTAACCCCATGTGGGCTTGTCTTTTACAGAATTTAATACCTATCTTGATAATTTGAACAATTTATAATTAAAGTTGTACTTTGATATTTTAGCGTCTATTAATTGCTAAAATTATTATATCATCCAATATATTGTTATTGAATGGAAGAGAATTAATACGATGAAAATTATGACGCTAAAATTGTATCCCAAATATTGAAAGTTTGAGAAGCATTACCTCAGAGATCAAATGCTATAAAGAAAATCATACATAATAACATATATGTGTTATATCTATTGTGGTAAAAAAATTCTTTCATTTGCTTACAATGCCGATCCTTAGAAACATAACTGAACCTTTTACCCCTGAAGGGTCCCTAATACCGGTCAGCAGTTTTCTTTCACCAAAAACAATAGCATAAAAAGAAGGAAAAGAAATATGACTCTTTTCTTTTCAACAGTGTGAACGTATATATGTATATAAGAATAAATCTCAGCATATATATATATATATCTATATGTGTGTCGCAAAAAGCAAATCCTAAAACTGCAGACCTAAGGCTGTTTCAAGGAATCCTTCGAGAAATTCGACTGTTTTTTAATATCTCTTTGATGGTAGGATGACTTTTTCAAAATGTAACACTCAGAAAATGAATTCTTAGTTCTTAAATTACTTTCCTTTAAATCCTTTATATTATTTTGCTTTTTTTAATCCATGAGAGGTACAGGGGCTGAGAAGAAAAAGGGAGAAAATGAAAGAGTTGGAAGATATTTTCTTCAACGCTATGTGAGGAGTAAAGAGAGTTTATATATATATATTTGTAGTTTAAGCTGAGTTCAAATTCTTAATTGATTCTTTAATCTCATGGCGTCATTTCTTTCAATTCCTTTGACACTTTGGAGAGTTGAAGAGAGCAATTGTCGTTGGGATTCCATCTTCTGTTGTTTCGTTGCAGACAAATTCGAGAAATTCTTTAAAGTTGTACTCATTTTATGGACAGAAACTGAATACTCGTTTAAAGTATGTACTATGAAAGACAGTTCTTAGTTTTCACTATCAATAATCAAAGCTATTTGGCTACCATGAAAGTACAATGCTCAAAGATGCAATCAATGAGAGTTATTTAAGATGTTGTTACAAAAGATTTTAAAACTTATAATTTAAAAATTTCGATATAAGAAATGAATGTCACGTAATCGATAAACTTAGCAGAACGAGGATTGCTTTATGGAGTGCCTGTTACAGATGGAATACATTATAAATGTATCAATATTAAATGTTAAAAATTACTTTTCATATACTTCCTGAACCACCAAAATTATTTATTAATATATACATGCATAATCATTCATGTGTGTATGTATGAATGGAGTTTTTAGTTTAAAATGAGCATCGCACTGTTATTAATTAATTAATTTAAGTTTTTGAGAATATCCTGTAAAAATAAAATAAACTATTCATGCAACTACATACTTCAAGTAGAATTTTTTTCCCCTCAAGCTAATCAATTCCAATCAAATCAATTATAACTGTGTTTAACATAGAATAGGTTTCCTTTGGAAAAGGTTGATACTTTAGGCCCCATTTAAATATTCATAAAACTAGATAATTCCCAGTAAATAGCTATTGTTCTTATGAAGAGAACAAGCAATTTATTTAGTTGTTTGAAAAAACATTAAACAAAATATGCTGCATTATATGAAGTTTGTTACTTCTATAAAATTGCAATGGTATTTCTCAACCATGTTTTTAATTTCAATAATTTTTTTTTTTAAATTTCAAAATTGTTCTATCTACTGTAGATAGAACAATTATATTTAGTCTTTATTCCTGTTTTCAATCTACAATTTAATTTTTAAATGCAGCATCTAAAATTCGATAAATAATTTTCCGGATGTGTCAGTGTAATTATTGAGTCCATTTGTAACTGTTCGGAACTTGATAGGACCCTTGAGAAATTTAGAAGTTAAAACAAATATGTGGATATTTAAAACTGTGAATATGTGTTGTTATTATTTATAAAACACTGTAATGTGATTATTATTTTCTATATAAATGTTTGTAGGTTTAATCAATTGAGAAACAATATTTTGTTTGAATAAAACGATAAAAATTTATAAATGTATTTTAATATTTCAAAATATTGGAATAACGTTTATAAGTTCCATAACAAACAAAAAACTGCATTAACCTTATGCCAAGTTTTAAAAAAAATGTTGTATCAGCAATATTTTTATGTTACATTATTAATATGAAAGCAAGTCATTGTAGAACATTTCGTTTTAACAACCCTTACTAGCTATTAATCTAATTTTATTAATTAATCAATAGTATAAGTCCCAGACAACCTTTCTATACAATAGGCCAACAATTCCAGAATTATCCATCGCAACAAGCGTCTCATTAAAATAAATAAAACACGCTTCGTGGCACTAATTACGAAAATAATAATTGAAACTACATTTTAATTTAAACTCCTAAGCACCATTCCTTCGCAACAGATGACGTTAAAAAAGAAACATCAAGGGAAAAAAGAGAATTTTTGGAGAAAACGAATAATAATTACTGGAAATTCCATGTTTCATTTTTCATCGGAAAATCATTTTTTTGCTAAAAAAAGGAAAACGAAATCATTAAAGTCCCACTCATAAGAATTCTTAACCTGTTCTCGTTTTTCCTTTTTATTTAATTTTTCTCTCTTCTTCTCGCCTTTTGTTTGAGTACTCCACGAAAGACTCTCACCCGAGTTGAATTTGGATAAACTCTTATTACTGATTAAAGGAGCTTGCTAAATTCAAATTCTTTTCGGATATAAAAATTCAATTTTGTTCCATTCTTTTAATAACTGTTTTTTACTTGGAGAAAAGCTTGCTTCGAATATGCTTTGCCGCCTTTTTCTTAATGATTGTTTTTGTTGTCTGTATTATTGTTTTTATTAGTATGTTCTCGCCTTTTATTGTAAAGATAAGATTTCATGGTACTTATTGCATTAATTAGAAACTTTGCATTTTTTTTTTTCCTTTTGGAGAAAATGTTACCTTTTAATGAAAGAAAATTAAGGGTTTTTTTTTCTTTTTTTACCTCTTTTTTTTTCAAAATTGCTCTCTGTTTTAAATACATGTTTACAAATGTTGCCAATTTTTAATAGGCTTGTTGCTTACAAGAATAAGTTAATCCAAGTCTCTTTTATTTCTTTTACTTCGCCAAAAAAAAAATAATTAATATTTTCAAGCAAATGTGTAAATTCTTGAAGAAGTTCCTAAAACTTTAATACTTTTTTTAGTATCTTCAATTGCGTATATAAGTGAAAAATAAAACGAATCGTAAAAGAAACTAAATGAATGCATTATTAGGAAAAAACCTGTGTATATAATTAATAAATGCCTTCTCAGAAAAAATGCGCTTAAACCAGGATAGCATACAATAGGTGAACACTTGATAAAGTATATTAGGTTTAATTATGCAACCAATTTTTTTTAAAACTGTTTCTGGCTTAAAACAAAACCAAGAGCATTTGGTTAAGAAGAATTTGTAAGGGAGGTTGAGGCACAACATATTACCATATTTCGCTAAAGACATTTTAATATTGCAAGGATATAGTTTTATACAAATAATTCCTGAAAAATGTGATTGTTTTTACATTTTTGTTACCGAAACTGGTCCCTGCATTTTAGCTTATAGTAAAATTTCTGACTGATTTTTTAAGAATAAGAAAAAATATCTTTTCAGTTTCCTACCCTGACCTTCTCGTGTTGGTTGAAGCGGAGATTACTGATCGTTGAGGTTCCCGGGATGATCCTAACACAGTAGGGATTGAGAGTCATTTTGAGTCAGATTCGAAAGGATAAAAAGCAAATATAGACAAAGTAATAAATAATAAGAAATAATTTACTTACCTTAAATGAGATGCAAACTCTGTAATCCTCCGGGATCTTTTAATAACAATTATAATTCAGGGAGTACTCGAGTGGAAATATTGCCCACATCATAACTATTCTCAATATTTCGCTGTCTATTTATATATTTCTCGTAGTAACAATTTGGTTAAACAGAAAAATCTGAGTTACAGAGGATAGGCCTCACGGATAGCACATTTTTACAACCCTTGGCAAATAATCACACCTTTGGAGAATTGGAAAATCAAAATACATTTCTAAAAACCTGTCAAAATTTGAAAATGATGCTTAATAATGAGAATATTTATTTATAAAACTAACAATCTATCATTGCCAAGAATAACGATGAGACACCTGCATAAAATAAAATTTAAAAATATAAAGAAATTTGCAAGCGCAGATAATTGTAAGATTACAGCCTTATGGAAGCATGAAATTGCTAACTAAATTGGTGGTCTTGAATGCAAGAACTACAGTCGACTCTCGCTAATTCGAAGTATATGCTTAACCCCTAGAAAAATTTATATTTAGAACTAAGACAATACATTTTGGTATACTCAATATTTCGAAGTAAAATCTGTGGCTGGCGAAACTACAATACGCAATGATTCGAAGTTATCTTATAAAACTCTCGACAATTCGAAAATTTATTATCTAGAGTCCTATATCAAACAGGTTGGAGTTTACATGTTTTGTGTTATATTTTTTCTGCGTGTCTCCCCTGTAACGTAGCCACTTTGATGACACTCTGTCTGCTACCCCGTATAATATGTACTCTTTAAAATATTTTAAAGTAGTTTTATACACATGTACAATTGTTCTTTACATTGCATAGATTAAAATTTAAGTGTGCTAGAAAACAAATTCAGGAGTTTTTCTTACCCTCTTGTTAAATCGAACTCTTGATAATTCGAATATTTTCATTGGTCCCTTCAACTTCGAATTATCGAGAGTCGACTTTAATTAGAACTTTAATGACTTTTGTAATTTTTTCGACTTAAAGAAAGATCCGTATCAATAAGGAAAAAATGGATGATTTTTCAGTATTACAGGTACAATAATAAGGCCTTGTTCTCGAAACTGTTTGCTATAATTATAGTAAATTTCATAGTTTTCAATTGTTCAATTGCTTTCTTTAGTTTTGAATTTGCTGAAGTTGCTTATTTTTCAAAAACAGAAACTTTATATACAAACGTTTCAGTTTAGTAACAAATCATAAAAAGCATATATATATATAAAATGTCCAATTGTAAAGTTAAGGTAAAAAACCAGGGGAGTTATATGAGATCATAAACAGTTTAAAATATTTTAACGTACTACTGGATTCACGCAATTCAACTAGATATTGTATTTGATTCAATGCACAAATATTAGTATTGGAAGCCATAATTATTTTCATCATTTGACGGTATTTCAATTTACTGGGTCAATGCAAGTCTTCCTGATCTAAAACGACAATAATCCATAACAAAATAAAATTAACAAATATATGAGGTATACAAACGTCATAGTGAATTTATATGAAGTTCGTTCTGCATGGGGGAAACAGAAAAGTTTATTAGAGTTGGCATTTTACAATTCTATTTTTTTTATAGTTTTCATACCTCTATTAGTTTAAATAAGACCTTAATCATATAATTATTAAATTCTCCTCACATATTTTTTAACATGATACTTTTCGTTTTAGTAACTTCAAAAATTCGGAATATTAACTAGACATATTTCCAGGAAAAGGCAAGACTCAAAAATTATGCATAATTTTAAAACAATTAAATTAAAAATTTAGAATCTTTAAACTATAGCTCTTTTATGGACTTCTAGAGTGAAAAAGCTTCGTAAAATACATCAATATACTATTCTGACTAAAATAAATGCGGTAGTTTAAATTATTATTATTTAAATGATAATTACTATTTAAATTATTAATATTTAAATAGCATATATTACATGACATTAATTCTAGTAAAAGTAAAAGTACTAATGAAAATTGATGTTTAAAATATTGGCCACAAGAGAAATTAGAGTAGTGTCAACTTAATAACGCATGAGATAAATGTATTTGGAATAATACACACTAATTAAGTAAATACACATCCTGTTTATAATTATTTGCGACAATGTTGCATATTTATGTAGTATTTTTCATATGCTAATTGTGATATTTCTGAATATAGTTGAAGGTTAAGAGCATAATATATACGTATATATATGCATTTTATTTCTGTGTGTAGTTTTCCCAATTGTTTACACCCACTCTATCCATTTAGTATTTCGTTTATTGGAAAAAAATATTTTTAAAATATTGTTTGTATTGCTATTGGAGAGATTAGTTGATTGCGTAATTTAATTATGCCTCTTATTTTAAAAATTCAGTAGAAAGTTTATTTAAATTATTTACATAACTGTGCCGTGTGTGTGTGGTATTACAACTATAAACTATTCAACTATATATATATATATATATATGGCCAGAAAACTTTGTTTAAACCTGCATTCCTAGTTCCTAAGGCTGGGAGTTTGCTTTTAGTATTTCTGTGGCTAAATCTTTTCTATTATGACTATAGTTATCTTAGGTATGTAACTATTTTTAGTATATTTTTGAAATATATATATATATAAAGCACTTTAAAGAAATATCTAAAATAAATTTATTTTAAAGTGCAAAATTTATTACAGTTTAATTACATTTTTTTAGTGTAATCCGGTTTAAATACAAAAAAAAATAGTGAAAAATGAATAAAAGCCTACGTTTTCCTAAAATATATAATTAGAGAGTCCTGCTAATATTTTAATAAAATATAACACAATGCATACAATAGCTCAAAAATTTTTATATTATTTTTAATTGTTGTCATCTGCTAATCATATGTTAAGTTTTATTACTGTACACTTACTACAAGATTAATAATGTTAGTAATGTGTTATACAACCTGTCAAGCTTTATAAATAGGACCTGATACTCATTGTGCCTTAAGCAATTGTTCGACTTAAGACCAGCGTTTCTCAAACTGTGGAGTGGGCCCCTTAAGAGGGCACGATAAACCTACTTGGAGGGCACGAACATATTTGTTGGGTTGAGGCGAGAGCGAACTATTTTTTCTGGCGTAAGGATATCTTTGTGATGTGCCCACACGTTCTTTCCGCTCCCTCCAACGCACTTCTTCTACGAGCACCACACCTCGCTGTGTGCTATGAACTTTATGTTTGCTGTGTGCAGTATTCATAATCGTTTTATTTGTTTATCCGTAATAAACTGTGCTGTCCAGAAGAGGTCTGAAGAATTATTTTACAAAAAGAACAACAATATTGAACAGTGAAAAACAAAAGATTATTTAAAAAAATTATTAATTTACTGAAATGAAGCAAAAAACAAAATACATTCTGACATTATAAAAAATAAAGTACACATTTGCGCTGATATAATACACTTATGTAGTTGCTGTTGTTTTATGTCCTCAAACGATCTGACATATGTCAAATCAGCTCCAGAAGGATTTTGACCACCAAAAAATCTATGATAATTAGTGGATCAGAAATTAGAATGTCCGTGGAATGTGATCCAGTGAAAATGGATGGTTACAGTATTTTCTAGAAGTGGGATGGATTTAATAGAGTTATAAATGTATCAGCACTGTATTGTAATTGAAAATTAACGATCAGTACTTTACAATATATTTGGCAATACTAAGTTAAGAACAAGTTTAATAATTACCGATAACGCAATGGGTTTGTTGCATATAAAATTATACCCAAAACTTAACACTTAGTTTGATCATTTGTACGGCTTATACTTAAAGTCTAATTGTTGCTTTACGTAAAAGTATATATCATTGAATTCAATACGATAAATTATTGTACGGAGGGGGTGCGATGAAAATTTTAACTTAACATGGGGTCATGAATATTGAAAATTTAAGAAGCACTGCCTTAAAGCAGTTGTGGGATCGTAACATAACTTGGTGTGAAAGTATACGTCAGACCAGTATGCAAAGTAATATTAATGCAACATATGTGGTTGAATATTATGTACTAATTCCGTCTGATCGTAGCATTTTGTTCTCTATGACACAAGAGAGAGCACACAGTGGCATGTTGCCTTTACTTAGTCTGTTCGCTGCTTCATTGGCGATTCAGTACACCGCCATCTAAAGTGAGTGAGTGTTTGAGTCGTAATCCAATGTGCAGTCATCTTCAAACTTTGTCGACTCGCGGACCCTTTAAGACTATAAAATATTTCAGTAGAGCCCCATTGAATTATGTTTAATAACTAGAATTTGTGTTCGTATTTTTTACACTAATTTCCTATTTTGAGTTAATTTGCTTTTATAATTTGTTTTTTTTTACCATTTACATTGAGAAATATTCTTCACTTAAATACATTCTTCAGAAGAGAATTAAAATGCTTATAACTGGGTGGTAAACTTCAGCGTATTCTGCAAAATTGCAGCTAAAAATATAGGAGCTGTTATTTTTAACTTTAAATTTTAACATCAGCGTTGATACGTTGGTAAGATGATCCTTCTTCGGCAATCCGAATGATTTATTTAGTCATGCTTCCTTTTCTCATTTGGGAGAATTTTTACAGGTGCTAGAAACATTTGTGAAAATATTCTCTTAAAGAAAGGGGTTTTTATTATTTGAAAAGAGTGTTTTATCGAATATTTCTTAACACTGTCCTCAAAACACCGTTCCATCCCACCTAGCGTTGCAAAATCGCATTAATAAGTATAAAATTATTTTGCTGTGCCCAGTATCACACACAAGATATCTACAATCTTGGGATAGTGAATACTTAGTACGATCCAAATTTTCGGCGACTGCGGTCATTGTTAACGACGAAAGCAAGGATCTAAAGTTAAATTAAATGAATTATCCGAACCATCTTCTACCTGATCAGGTTGATTTAGTCTATGCCATGTGACCGAATCACAAGCGCAGCTTTTATCTTCCAAAGCTAATTAGCTTTTTGCGCTATCTAAGAAAGATGACTTTTCTTGAACAGCGTTGAAACGCAAATTCTGTTAGCATTTAGGTAAAACTGCAATGTACACTTTGGAAATCCTAAATAAGGTGTATGGTGAATCTAACATGGTGAGATTCAAGGCTTACGAATGGCAGAGGAGTTTTAAAGAGGGCGGAGAATCTGTCGAAAACAATAAACATGTTAGACGACATACGACTTTACTGAAAGCAGAAAATATTGCTTTGGTGTATAAATGTGTTCGAAAAGAGCATCGCCAAACACTTGAACAATTTGATGAGGAAACACTCTTCTCAAAGACGGCGTTTGAGGGAATAAATTCGTCGTAAGCAATCTCAGTTCTGGCAGGGTGACGACTGGTATATTCTTCATGGCAACGCACCTGCACATTGATCCCAATTGGTGAAAGAGTTTCTCGCCAAAACTAGCACAAACGTACTTCCATATCCCTCTTATCCATCAGACTTAGTCCCGTGGGTCATTTGCCTGTTCCCATCATTGAAAAAACATTTACAGGGACGTCGTTTGGGTCATCAGATGAAGTGAAACTTGCATCGAAGGAGGTCTTGCGGAAGGTTGCGAAAACTGTTTTCCAACTGTACTTCCAGAAGTTATACGAACGCTGGCAAAAGTGTATAATCACCCAAGGGGACTACTTTGAAAGTGAAAGAGCTTCCGTGCAGTGAACTATTCAGGGTAAGGTTTTCTACACCTTGTTTCTGAACTTTTGGATCATAATACGTACAAAGAAAAACTTGATAGAAATTGCCACAAATTACATTAAAAAAAGAGACAGTCTGGCACCCAATTTATTTTTTAAACTTTCCCCGTAAGACACACATTAAAAAATACGGCTTTAGTTACTTGCAGTCCTACACACTCCATAGAGAACATGGATATTTTTGCTTGCATATTTATACATCTTTTTTTGAATTTTTATTTTTGCTCATGGAATCCCTGGTTCGCTTCGTGGAACTCCAGGTTTCATGGAACACAGTTTGAAGAACGCTGATCTAAAGCAACACTAAGGCTATCAGTGAGAGAGAGAGATGACACTTATTATTTTAAATTAAGGGATGAGGATGACACCTTAACCAGCACCTAAACCTCCTTCGTTCCCCAATACACCAACGACAGCACTTCTTGCCACATCAAACTTAACGGGCATCAGCCCTTATTGGTTACTTCTATGGTTACGACGAGTATTTAGTGGCATAAAAAAAACTCGATTCCGTGACTGATAAACACCCAGCGCGATTTCGTCACCATAACAAATAGACTGCCAAGGCCTCATGCCACCATCAAAGAACGTTTCATTAAGCGTAATGATAAACGATAGAAGATATTTAGAAAGAAAATTAATCCTAACTAACAGTTGTAGTCGTTTGCACTGAGTGAAGATGTAAATTTGAACTTAGTGTGAATTGTCATTTTACGGATGTATGCTTAGTTTATTTTTCATAATTACTATCAAAGCTGTGAGATAGCTTCAAATTTATATATTTACATTTATTATTACTACTATTTAAATATATTTACTCTATTACTTTTATTTTTGTTATTCAGACTATTAAATGTAAACAAATTAGATGAATAAGACAATAACTTATTTTAAAATCTGAATACTTGTGGCTGCTTTCTAAATCAAGTAATTTTATTTAAAATATAAATAAATAACTCAGATTCCCCATTAACTTAATATAAAAATTAAACCTCAATTCAATGAATTTTCAAAAAAAGATAAATATTATACAATTTTTAAACTTGAATCAATATAATAAAAAAATGGATATAAAAAGAAATGTACTATACTCTAAAATTGTTATAACATCTATATTCATTCAGAAAAAACTACGCCGCTTAGTTTGCTATGCACCTTGTATTTACGTGCATTGAAAATACAATTTCATTTGCTTAAAATTTTCTTCTTTTTAATTTAAAATTTTTGTTCGTTCCAAAAAAATGATACGCAATTGAACAAAACCCATGGGTATTTCAGGATTCACTGACTTCAAAAATATGCTTTTTTAAGGAATATTATCAAATAACTGCAACTATGTCATCAAAATTTAAAATTGAAATTCGCCCTTGCATGCAAAACGAGGACCGACTAAAAAAAACAAGGATAGGGGAAAACTATGTATGTTTCAAGGATAACTTCTTTATGTAAAAACTATTTTGATCAATATCAGGCTTGTCACGTATGTTTTTTTCCCTTTTTTTACATCTGTCCTTTTTTCTAAAAAGAGCAGTCAGGTATTCTTTTCCAGTTTTATTCCCATTTCATTTAAATTCTGGAGATGTTGCCCTTTTCTTTTAAATCTACAAAAAATATGTAAGAACATTCTTAGATAACAGAAAATTGGATGTAAAAAAAGCTTTTATTAAAATTGGTTATGGCTATATATAGTTAACATTCTCTACTATAGAGAAATCAATCATTATTATTCAATATAGCTGAAACATACAAAAACAGAAGTTGCAATATAAACTAGATATTAGAATTTACAAAAATAATATAATTTAAAATATATATATGGATGCTGCCGTATTATAAACATTGTTGACTTAAGACCGCTGCTATACAACTTCTAAGTGTCCGCGGTAGCCAAGTGGTCTAGGCATCGGATCCTGGCTAGCATGTCATGAGTTCGATCCCAGTACCACTGAAGATCCGCCGTGTAGGGGAGCTATGCAAGAAAAATCTGTCGAGAGCTCAAACGTTCTCCCGTTGGTGTGGTGTGGTAGTTAGGAGAGGGGGTGCCAGCTCAGGTGTCGTCCACGTCACTTGACCATGGTTCAAAATTAAGCGGACCGTCCCCAAAAGCCCTCGTGTAGCTAAACAGTGGGACGTTAATATTCACTCACAATACAACCTTTGACAATAAAGTTCAGTGATTGAAGACAGAACGACCGATGTGGCAACACTGGTAAAACACATGCTGCACATGCGTAGCTGCATGTGTTGATCATTTTCTCTCATTTTTGTTCAGTTGAGACTCATTTGTGTTCGCGTGTACTTGTTTTACAAAGAGCTTGCTTAGTACTTTGGTTCTTAAATGAGAATAGAAAAATGCACTAACAAAAGATCCATTTAAAGTTTTGTTTTAAGCTTGGCAAGACACCAGAAGAAACTGCTGCAATTCTGGCACGTGTTAATGAAGATAAAGCACTGTTCATTAAGTGTGCGTGCGAATGATTCGCCCGTTTTCGAAAAGCAAAGAAAGTGTTTCGGACAACTCGCGTAGCTGAAGACTGGTGACCTCCGTCGATGACAATTAACTGTGCGCATGATAGCTGATGAACTGCAGATTAACCGTGAATCCGTACGATAAATTATTACCCAGAATTTAGGGATGAGAGAAACGTGTTATTGATATTTCTAACATCCAACGAAACGTGATAAGGTTTTTGAAATCCATCCCAAAAGAAGACTTCGTGTAAATTTTCCATGATATGTACAGCATATCTCAGTTGTGCATATTGTGGGAGGTGACTATTTCGAAATAAAAGTAAGGTAACTTTTGTTAATATTTCATCTACGTTATTGTTACAGGACTAGTCACCGAATTTTATTGTCAGAGTTTGTATATAAAATAGTTTATATAAAAGTGGGGTTTAACATGTTTTCTGGACACCCAACCTTCCCCCTTTCTGTTAATAATGCAGAGAAAAATCCTACTGAAAATAATGAATAGAATATCTAAATCCATTGCTAGAAAAAGGCAAATTACATAACATTTCATTCAAAAAATGCATATCCCGAGTTGGATCTAATTAGGATAAATAAGTTATCGCCTGATTCTGGACCCAAATACCAATTCAAAGCATGTAATTAGGTGAATAGTGGCACATAGCCATAAAAAGAAATTAATAGAACTAAAATAATTAACTAGTATGTATGAATACTACCGTTACTTGAGGGATAATAGGATATATATATGCATGTGTGTGTGTGTGTTTAAGGCATGTATAGTGTGTAAAAATGTGGGTTGAAGATATGAATGTCACATCGATCGAATGGATCATGGATAATATTCTCTTTGAGGGTAATTAAGATAGTGTTTGGCAAATAAACAGCATGGATTTAGACATATGGATAGCCAATTTCAACATTTATTACATACAGGTATACTGTTTCTTTCAAGAAGTAGATGTCTTGAATAATGATGTATTCTATGTTTTACATTTAATTTAAATCTCAAAATCTACATGTGATGAGGAGAAGACATTTTTTTAAAAAATAAGTACCAGATAAAGTGTTTACTCGAATGTGCATTTAAATGTGATCCAAAATCACGATGTTTTTCATAACAGCCATCTTCTATCATTTTTAAACTAGTGCTCGCACGAATTGCAGCTGTTGTCAACAAAACAAACAAAAATTAGTCTTTTTGATGCATCTTTTTTGCATAAAACAATTTGTTTTCTATTATTATTAACAGTAATAATTTTATTATTTATTTAAATTCGTATTAGCGTTTTGATCCAATCAAATAAATATTGAGAAAGTACTTAGTCCATCGGAGTGGATTTTTATCCCCAGATTTTATAACATAATTAAAAATTGCGAAGTGTTTGACCATTCATACTTAAACCTTGTATATACTGCTTTTAATAAAATGTGATGATCTTAGAAGGGAACTCAAAATACTTACGATTAATAAACAGATTATTGTTTATGTATACTTAACCATGTAATTTGCATTATATAATATTTTTTAAACAATTTTATTTGTGAATTTTTACATCGGTATATCTAAAGTAAAAACTTATTGTAGATGTTTATTACTGTTAAACAATACTATAGTACAAATAAAACACATAAAGGCGTAACTCAGCACAATGTTTAAGGGATCACACAAATTTTTTGTAGAAAAAATGGGCTCTCCACCCCGATGAGTTTAAAAACCCCTTTTCTACAGTGAAGCATCTCCACCTCCAAACAATCATTAAACAAAACAAACTCGGTGTGAAAAGTAAAGAATTTTACGAATACTCAACCTTTGTGACTTGAACTAGTCTACAAAAGAATGATTTACCCTATTTATAAATATTAAAGGCCTATAATCTGTTTTTCTGTAATCGAATTGTACTGATCACTCTTAGACATTAGCAATAATTGCACTTAATTAGTGGATCTCTGCTCTTATATATATATTACCGTATTAAAATGGGAAGAATGTGCGTCCTTTATAATAAATTTTAAATATTCTCTGAAAACTCCTGCAATAATTGCCTAACTATGTGGCACTTCCTAGTTGGAGTACAAGCCGAATGTCTTCTGAACAATCCTGGTTCAAATCACTGTAATTATAGGCTTTATGATCATTCTCTATGTGTCTTTTAGCATAAGATGGTGTGAATTATATTTATGCTACATGTATAATAGAACTTTAAATTTGATTTAAGAGAACTTTTACTTTTTATAAGTTAAACTTTATGTGTAGAGAATTAATTTACAATCGTAATAATTTATATATTTTCCAAAATGATTCCCAAGTTTCCTTTATTTTTTCACGAACTCTAATATATTGTTCATTCAACATTTACCTTTCTTTATTAATTAGTCTTTCTTTCTGTTTTCAATACAGTGCATTAAATACAGTTATATTGTTCATAGAGAAACTGAATTTTTTTATTTAATTCCATATTTCTCTGGAAGAAACTGTATCTCTTTTTGTATGCGACCTTAATCCGAGAGCAGTCGTGCACTAGATACTAACGTTAGTGGTTGCATGGGATGACCGATTAATAATTCTTAATTATTCATAATTATTCTTATGGTACACGTTAAAAATCATAAACACCATGCAATAATTTAATTAAGAGGAAGTGTACTTGAATAATTTTAAGGAGAAGATTGACAAATAGCATGCTGAACTTTTTCTTAGTTGTGTCTTTTTGACAAGGTGCAATGTATCTTGTGGTGCCCTTGTGGCTTCATATATTTTTAATGGAAATATTTATGTAACCTTTGAAAATCTTCCTTTCAACTTAAACGTTCCATGATCATTACTTTTCTCAAATTTATTTTCGCTATAACGATGAAATGAATATGAAATGATGATGAATATTAAATAATGATGACCTAATGAATTATTTCATCAGGTTCTACTCTTGCTTGTTGATGTCTTTTTTTAAAGTTTCAAATCGTTCAATACAAAACGCAGATGCCACAGTTACCTCAAGTACCTTAAGATTGTAAAAACAAACAAAAACAAAAAAAAGAACGTTTGTCACTCACAAAAAGAGGTAGATATGTGGCAAATACACTTTAGAGTTCCCATGAAGACTGCCATATTAGAGGATACTGACAAGGCCATTGGTGAAAAACAAGCAGTTGTTTCCCAGAATTAAAAATTTCGCGATACTAAGTGATTATGTGCCCCACGGATTTCTCTTGGATTAAATAACTGTTATCATCCATGGTTCTTACAACCAACAAATATCGTATCGTAGGAATGATATCTTTAACATACATAACATTTCCAGTTAGGTTGATTTAAATATTTCCGAAGACTTTCAAATATATTACGAACATCTTCACAGAAAATTGAGAATCTTAAATTTCAAAATGTAAGTTTGTATTTATAACCATGAACTGAAATAATAACAGGCCCAATGACCTAAAGGTAGCGTATCGCGCTTCCCCAACACATATCCTGGGCTCTATCCTCGGGCTGAGCAAGGTATCTAGCTTGCTTGGGGACTAAACACTTGGGGTTTCGCTTCAGACGGAACACTTAATCGGGCCGGAGGTCCTCATGCACTTCAGTGCTTAATGGTCACGTACACTGAGAAGGGCATAGTAAGCCTTGACCCTCATGGGCTGTTACGCCCCTGAATTTAGTTTTAGAAATAATAATAATAAATTTGTCATTTAAAATAACAAGAAATTTAATTTTACAAGGAAAAAAAGTCTCTTAACCAGCAACTACTTTATAAAAAGGTAAATTATAGCATTTATATATATATATATATATATAGTAGTAAATATCTTTAATTCTTTCTAATGTATATATTAAAAGTTTACTCTCAATATAACGCGCGACAATTTTTCCATAATAAAATCATAAAAGTAAAATATGAATATTAATTCTGAATGGGAGAAGAAAATATATAATTAATCATGAATATAAATAAATATAGTGATAAAATTTTGAAATTAATTTTTAATGATATTCTACAAAGACATGTTATGTTTACTGTGCTATTCATTTTTTTAAAAATTCAATTTATATTAGCATTATTTTTTCCGCCTGTTACTAGTTAGTTTTATGGAATATAAATCATAATATTATGAGAAATTTCTTTTCGTGTCTATTTTAAACTTTTAATTCATAATACTGGTTTATAAGAAAATGTAGAAAACAATTTTTTAATAGTGATATCATTTAAGGTTATCAATTTGAAATGTATATAATATATATAAGTACAATTTTTAATAATCCTCTCAAAAACAACTCAAATAACATAAAAATAACATCAACATTCGAATTTTCTTCATTGCTTCTTGTCACAGTATATTTTCACATGTTTTACTCCAATTCAATCCAAAAAGACGTGTATGATTTCTTTAAAAAAATTCCATCAATTTGAAATCCTAACTATAATTGCATTAGAAACACGAAAGTTAATGATTAAATTATCGCCATTTATGAAGTCATATTTATCTCACTACATTAAATTAATATTGACATTTAAACGATAGTAATTTAGTAAAGTCATAGGAGTAAATTTTGAATATTCAAAATAAAAATTTTACCTTCCATAAAAATGGGATATAGCAAAGATGTCTTAATGCTGTTGTAATAAATAATTATCAATTTTAAAGTATTTTTCACCTGAACAGTACAAATATATACAGCAAAATATGTTTAATGTGAAAATGATTACGACAAAATATGGGTTAACACAAAATAAAACAATGGTCCCGATAAACTAATTGGTATTTCAAAACATTTTTTCTTAGCACGAAACAGAAATCGCTTTACACGAAAAACATTCCCTTCTGGAAATGAACAGAATATCGAAAATGCCAGACAATTAATTAAATGTTTGAGTAGGCCTCCGTATTATTCGACTGTCCTATTGTATCAGTAGAAGAATTCGTCGCAGTACATGATAATAATTTTTTAGGCCCCAATTATGGCAGGCAAAGACATTTCAGACTGTGCTCAAAGCTCAACAAAATTCTTTGATGCAGATTCCGACAATGAAAGTTAAATGTATTATGAAATGAAACGCATTTCCTGTTTCCATGTCATCCGAACTGAGGAACATCATGAAAAGTATGCTTAGATTTTCGAAGCAAATTCGGTCTCTCTAATGATGAAATGAATAGCTAAATGGACGACATTGAAAAATGTATTTACATTTTGATGCTAAAAAAGACAATGAAAAGAAAAATAGCAAATTAATTTCCAAAAATTCAATAAATGCTTTTGTTTTTCAAAAATACTTAAAAATTGTGCATTGAATTTCATTAAGTTCTTGTAAATGTTTTTGATTCACAAATCTTTATTAAATGCATGCATATATCCATATCTATATAAATAAAATATAATCAAAAAACTACATTTTGTTATATATATATATATATTGCGCAATATACTTTAACACGAAATTCTTTTAAATATTTTCTAGTCCCCTCAGTTTCATGTTAAACGATTTTTATTGTAGTTATCTCAGTAAAAGAGAAAATATTCACCAACATATCTTCGTCAGATAAAACAGAATAGTAGGAATACGCAACTTTCACACACTCCTTGATGCAAAGCTCAACGGATCAGTAGCGATTCTGAAGAATAATTACAACCATGGTTCGGAACTCTGAAATCCGTCTACCTTCGCGATGAAAAATTCCCATTAGTCTCCGGAGAATGATTTATTAAAGCTTCTTTTACCGCTCAGGAAAATTCCCGCCGTGAGAATTCCCGAATTACGAATCTATTAGCGAGAATATTGTTCTGACAGCATTATGATTTATTTCGAGTTTTGGAACTGTTTCAGTTCTCCTCCAGAGAAAAGCTTTTGAGAGGCAGACTTTTGATAAGTTTGATTAGGTAGAGACATAGTTGATTACTTCTTTGGTAACTCGATCGAAAAGGTTTCGCGAACGTTGAAGGGGTGAATTTTCGAAGCAATAATAGGCTTAAATATGACTGGTTTTATATAATGATCTGCAAGAAAACTCTTGTTTTTCTCTTTGAAATAAGAATGAAATTTGAAATGTTAGAGTTTGGTATTGTATTAAATTTTAATAAGCTACTACGTTTATAAGAAAAAACACGTGTAAATTCTCTTTTTTATTTTTCGCATGTTAACATAAACTGAAATTCGTTAACCCGGCAACACTCGCGTGAAAAAAACGACCTAAAGTTCTCACGTGGGATGTGTCATACCCAAAGGTGTTTACATTGTGTTTTTACAGTAAAATTTGTATATAAAGGTTAGAAAGGAAGAAAAGTAGGAAGTACAACATGTTTATTACATTTTTCGCACGTAAATTTAGTTTTTCTATTCTTTTATATGGGCATTGTGTGTATTGTTTATACACTCCTTTAATCGCGTCATGAGTGAGTGCGATGTTTTCATTGGATCTATTTTTTTTTAAATCTGTATCTTTTTCAAACTAAACACATAGGAGTAAACTTCTTTATTCTTTATATTAAAAAAAATTTTAACTTCCTTTTATTTTCTCTTTTTTTTGTTCCAGCAATAATTATTTTTTCAAAAGTTCATCTGAAAGTGGATAAGATGTGTACCAGTTATCTCCTTTAAAATTACATTCTCTCAAATATTTTTGTGTTCCTACATATAAAACATTTATATTCAACAGTGTCTCCCTTTTCTAAATCTGGATCGATTTCAGTGGAGGAATCATACTTGCTGTTATACTATTCATTTTCTTTTTCCTCATCATAACCGCGAAGAGAATGTCTTCTTCCGAAAATAATGCTGTGCTATCTCTATTAAATACTGTATTTATTAAATTACTTAAATATCAAATTTCCTCATCATAAATACAATAATAGCCATAGAATAAGGAAGATTTTAAAGTGTACTCACGTATTATAAAATGTAACTCCACTTCACCCGAGGGAGTGGTATCCAAAGATCTATTTTAAAAATTCGCTGGCAGGCTTGATCCCCTAGAAGTTAATAACCTTAAAGGCAGCCATATACCGTGAATCATCCATTTTCCAAAAAAAAGTTTAGAAAAGGCGTTGAAAAAAGTTAGACGGTGGGTATGACACACCCTGCGTGAGTGGTGCCGGGTTAATAGGCAAAATAAAATTTAAAAATTAGGAAAATAGCATAAGGAAGAAAAAATTATGACTGTATCAGAATAAAATATTCCACACAAAAGTCATCTGAATTTCATTTGAAACATATACAGGGTGGCCATAATTAAACTGCAAGTGTTCAAGAGGTGCTGGAGGGAAAACTACCAGGAATATGCCAGTAAAATTTAGCATATATGCATTTCTGAATATGCGCAAATCAAATATGCAAAGAAAAAAATCGCCATTTTCACCGATAGATGGCGCTGTACCGTATTTCAATGCTCATCGGTGGTATAAACAACTTCCAAAACCGAGAGACAGAGCATAATAACATTCTAAGGGCATATAAACAGCATGAAACATTACGTACAGTTAATCAAATTCCCATACAATTCGATTCAGTAAGTGTATTTTTACAGTATCATGTAACCACAAATTAATGTAAATTAAGATCACAAATTAAACAATCCATAAAGTCACTTTGGAAAACTCTCAAACCATTATTTATTCAATGAAATTATCACATGGTGTGCTCAATATGTGAACTACCAGATGCAACCACATGCTGAAAAAGTAAGACAGCATGAAACCGTCGCAAACAATGCACGTTCCTTCTTATTCAGAGTCATGATTGACCATTACTCAATGTGATCATGTTTTTATACTGTTCGATGGGCTTAAAATTCGCATATATGCCGTCGATAAGCATTGAAACATGGCACAGCGCCATCTATCGGGTGAAAATGGTGATTTTTTTCTTTGCATATTTGATTTGTGCATGTTCTGAAACATGTAGATACCAAATTTCACTGGAATATTCCTGGTAGTTTCCCCTCCAGCAGCCTTTGAACACTTGCAGTTTAATTATGGCCACCCTGTATTTCTAGAGTGAGTGTGTGTTTTCATTGGCGTTACATTTAGAACAATACGAGGACTATTTGTGACGGACCTTTTATTTCTGAACTAATAGTCAAGTGAAAAGGTCCACACCTGAGCCAGTACTTAGCTCTCCTAATTTCCACGCCATATCCAGTGGCAAAATGACTCGAATCCAAAATTCTACAACCCTATCCATGATTTCGTTTTTATGACCACTAGAGTGCCAAGACCAGTACATGGAAATCTAATCTTACTCGCTCACATTTAAACATTCATTACATTTACTTATCTATAGTAAAATACAACAAAAAAAATATTCAAATTTCATAAAAAGCTAACCATTTAATCTTTTAAGGAAAAAATTTTGAAGTTATTTTAAAATGCTACCCCTCCTACAAAAATTTACATACATGTATGAAATTTGATTTACAAGTATGTCAAACTATACGTAACAAAAGTTGGTATGGGTTTTGCGATAACATGATCGGTATTTGTACAATACTCCTTTTTATGAATGCTTATTGAAAATTCATTCAAAAATGTACAAATTCTAAGTTCAATTATTTTTAAAAAAATAAGTATTACTTTGATTCAAAAATGCATACCAACTATTGTTACATGTACTATTAGCAATAGGTAAAAAAATTCAAAGCATTATGCAAAATAGAAAAAAGGCCTTAGCATTTTAAATGAAGACAAACTAATCATTTTATCTTTTCGAGATAAGTAAGTTTGAAGTTTTGATCTGTTATAGGGATGTGAATAAAAACGAACACAAAAGCTATCATATTTCTGTGTTTTTTAAGTTTAGAGCTTTCAAATTTTGTCAAGTCATAGAAAAATATATAAAGAAAAATTTAAGCTAAAAAAATTAAATTTGATTTTTTGACCAATTTTTGTCAATTGAATCGTACTGTGTCTCCTTAATTTTAGCATACTTTTCATAAAATGTACTAAACAAATCTAAAAATAACAAAAAAATCCTCACATCTCTGTTTTTTAAAAAAAAAAGTTGTAGCAACCAGTCGAATACCTTAATGAAATCCGCTCTTATTGAAGTAAATATTCAACATCAAACTTGAGCATCATACTTTGCACATGCTTCTATATCATAATCGTAAGATAACTTGGAAGCACAATAGAGCTGAGATTCTAGACTTATTTTATTAATTCAAAATATTACAGTCTCCCTTTTACAATTAATTTATTATTCTCTCAAACCAAGTTCATAAAATCCGATATTTTCTGCATTACTCAATTATTTAGGAAACGCGGTTCTTCACGTTCATCCAATAGCGAAAAGCAAAAACATACTGCTCTGGATTTGACGAGTTAGATATACCCCGGATTCACTAAAACTTCATTTTCTTGCATGTAAAGAAGAAATACTGATACGTCAATTGTTTACGCTTAGAAAAGGTTATCCAGTAATTTAATTTCGCTAGCTAGGAGCCATCTTGTTTTATCTGCTGCAGCTGCGTTCCCCTGCTCTTGTTTTTTTTTTATATTACGGTCTATCCAATCACGCCAAAGCTTGTTTTCGATAAATAAAAACATCTGCTGAGTTATCTGTTAGATACTGGTTTAAAAATTGACGAAAGTAATCTTGCATATGATAATGTTAAAGCGAATGACAAAAAATTACATTATTTCTAACTATCTATATATATATATTTTTTAGAAATATAATATATTTGTGAAAGGCAATGCAGATAAAGGAATATTTTAGATTTAAGCAACATCATCAAGAAAATTCGTCCGCATTAATAACTGTATATTAAATATATAAAATTAAAAAGTAACATTTATAACAATCTAAGTGTTATGAATGTTTCCAGTTTTCCATAAATTTAATCTGAAATAAAATTATTTTAATTTCTTTGATTTTTAAATGTTTTAATGTGTTTTTATCCTTTTACATTAAAAGCTAATTGAAGGAAATTGTAATATCAAGCATTTTATTTAATTCTAGTATTCATGTGATTTATGTACCTGCATGAGATTTTTGCCAATCTTATCTCAACAAAACAAAAAAAAACTGAAAAATATAGTATTATTAGAGGAAAGTGAAAAAAAATGTTAGAGATATAATGAGATTTTACATATAAAAATCAAATTTTTCAGAAGCAAACAAATAACATTATGAAAAGATTACAGGAACACAGGCATATGATATGATGTTTTTATTAAATAATATAATTTTACAAAAGTATTGAATACATACAGAGATAAATTAGGAAAGATTAGTGCATATTAATTACATAATATTTAACTGTATAGTAATTTTGTTTTAAATAAACATGGATATACGTAAAAAATTCGTTAATATATGAATAGTATTTTTATAACTGTCATGTTAAGTACAACAATTGTACCCATAACAATTAGAATAATTTATAAGCACATTTTCTGATTTATAACCATTCTTGAAACGTATTCATGAAGTGAAACATCATTTTTTTTTCTTTCAGATTTTCCATTTATTACAAAGAAATCATCAAACCTGAAAGGAAAATGAACTTTATCACCTTATGGAACAATTTTGAACCTCAATTCTCTAAATACCACGACTAAAACAACTTGGAATTGTTGAACTTAAAATGCACAATACTTTTATTTCTATTGCATCATTTATTAAATCCTTCTTATACACCATCAGCCACTACTACTTCTTAGATCAATTGAGCTGAACCAAAACAGAATAATCCACAACCTACCATGATCCTAGCCATCCAAGTGAACTCCACTCACATTAAGAGGACAGCACATACAAAAATGATATTTTAAATCAGGTTACCCTATCTTTATGTAGGGGTAGGTGATATATTAGCTTAGGATTAGTGTCGCCGACTAATACTACACCTACTCTCCACTACCTGCTAGACAGTTGTAGCCATTTTCAACTATTCTTTCGTCGTTCTTTGAGAACTCAAGTGAACTAATTCTCCGCATAGCCAATCATTAGGTGATTTAAAGGATAAAATCTTGAGTTTTTACTGCCTAAATTAAATACATAATGTATACAAGAGATATCAAAGCTTTCCTATTGTGACACTGCGTCCGGATCCAAGTTACTGCAGTTCTTGTCAAGAGACATTTGAAAGCTCACAATCTCCAATTTAATTCCCGTTACAGACATAATACGTGGAAGTAAGTTGATTTTTATTCACTTATTGTTAGCATATTTAATATTTTTGTATAATTCATGTGTTCATTTTTAACACTAGAAAGACTGAAATGTAGTATACTTGCCCCCAAAGCAGTTAAAATGACTGTATTGTGAAAGAATAACTAACATGAAAAGAAATTTGTTTAAAATTAATGTCTAATACTTTTTTATATTATTTACAGTCATACAACAAGTTATTAGTAAATATTAACAATAAAAAAAATTTACTTCACTTCGAAAAAAGTAAGTTCTAAAAAATTCTACGAAATGGTGTCATTATATAGTACGTAATGGTTTTTCGAATTGAAATTAAAAAGCAATCAAAATGACTTATTTGGGCAATCTAGTGTTAATTCCAAAAATATTAGTAACATATGACATAAGAGAGCAAATCTTCGGAAGCAAAAGATTTGCAGAAAACTTTTAATAAAAGATAAATTTTTTTCAAACATACTTTTTTCTAATGGTTTTAGTTGCTATTTCAAAAATAATGAAATTCTTGTTTATATAATTTTTTCCCCATAAATTCACATTTTAACTTCATCTGGAATATATATCATTTGAATTCACGATAAATAATTTATCTTGAAATAAATTTTAAAAAATGTTTAAAAATTTTACTTTTAGTTTCTTAAGGTATTTATAGCAATTTCAATGCAATAGGTTGGTTTAAGAATTTCAGTAAGGGCATGCTCAAACTTTTTTATATAAGTATATAATGTAACTTACGATCAAAATTTAATTTCAACCATATATAATTGTTTATATATTAGGTAAAGCAGTTGGCCCTAAGCATTTCAATATCATAATTATTTTCAACAATGCTTATTCATTAAGAGTGAGTGCGAATGTGTGTGTAGGTTTCTTATGCTAATTTATCTTTAGGCTTTAAACTAACTCAATATTCTCTCTTATAAAATAAGCTCCTAATTTCTTGTATTTATTCAATAAAAACTAAATTATACACAATTCATACTGTTTGAAATGGTTAATATACGTGCAATTTTTTCATTTTAAATATTAAAACGCTGTACTAGTAAAGCAACATTCGCGCATTTCTCGAAGCACCTGTTAAATGTTCTAATAAAATTTTAAAATAATGTACTTCTCTGAAAGTTGTTCATAAATATGTTTTATTAGAAGTTAGGTAGTTCGTAAAAAAACTGAGACCTAAGTGGACTTGTACATTTTAACTAATTTTTCTAACTGATTAAACTGTTTTCAAAATTTACATAAAAAGGTAATTGCCCTTTCACTACAGCAGTATTTGGAAACATCAATCTAGGAAATTGCACATATCAAATTTCAATTAATAACAAATGCAATCATGCGTGAAAAAATTACATTAATGGCTGCACAAAAACGTATGAATAATAACAAAAACATTACTCCTGAACCTCACTTATAATGAAACTAATTTTTAGCCGAGCTTGTGTGTGTAGTCATCGATTATGTCTATAATACCGAACCCAGACATAGCTATACTCTCTGGAGGAAGAAAAAGGCACCAAAAGCAATTTTTCAAACTACGCAACGTTTGGCAAATTATTACCAGAAGGCCTAACCCTAATCTCCCAGCAGGGCTCTCATTTTCTCGTTATTTTTTTCGATGCCGTGTTGCTTCAAGATCTTTTCTGGTTCATTTGCTCTTCGAAAACAACTTCAAAGATCAGTGCGAGCCTCGGTAATTGCTTTTGCAATCATGCTTATCCCTTGCCTCTAGGAGTGACTCGGAATGTCGACAAGTTAATAAATCGCAATTTACGCCATCATTTCTGATTATTCATCGCCAAATGCATTATTTTCAAATTATCAGCCTTGGGAAATGATGTGTTAGATGAAATATTATTATTTAATAGCTTTCTTGAAACATGAACTGGATTTTTGATGTTTGCAAGGCGTATAAAGAAAGGTGGAAACATTTCGTAATTTAACAAAAGGTAAAAGAAAAAAAAAATTGACAGATATAAAAAATATTAAAAAAAAGACTTAAAAGAAGACACATCTTGTCCTTAATGTAACTAAACAAAAGTTGGGATATGTAGAGTTTCGGAACTAATTATCAAACAAATTAACAAAGATACACGTGGATGTAAAAATAATGATAAAATTGCGACAAAAGTAGATTTTAGAATAAAAGTTTGAATTTAGACACTTATAAAATATTACTTTTTAGGCTGCATATTGATATCTCTTTAAGACCCTACCTGCAAATTAGAGCATTTCACGTTCTAGAGGAGTAGCAAAAATGTTTTCATTATTTTTTCCAATGTCATTGGGGTCAGTAGTTTTATAACCAGAAGAAAGTAATATTTAAAGATAAAAATATTTCTTGTCTTTTAGGGATAAATATGTCTAACCCGCACAACCATATGATCTGAGTCTTAAAGGAATTTTTTTTAATTCCTACTTTTAGCTCATACTCTCTATATATTTATATATTTATCTTGTTCAAATTTCCAAACGTTAATAAAATACTTTCTATTCATTCAATCAAGTTCAAATAAATTTTTTTAAACTTGTAGTGTGTTAGTACATTTTTTTTAAAACACGTGATGAAAGAACAGTTTTTTCAAATGCTAACTCGTTAATCAAATTTTATTTTTTAATTTTAAATTTATTCAACATTATTTCCGTCGTAGTTACAACTAGCTACAACAGATGGCGCCCTAATAATTTTATAACAAAGTAGGAATTGACGTTAATTTTTTTTATATACTTGTTTTCAATAGGGCTGTGTAGATTGGTATCTAAAAGGGATATAAGATGGTATATTAATAAATTTGCTTGAATCTTCTCCAAAATGTTTAGTACTTTGTAAAAATTTCAAACTACTTTAAAAAAATATTTCTGAATGATTTGTCTCGTCTGGTTCTTTTATTTTTGTGAAATTAATCAATTTTGAAATTAAAAAAAAAACAATGCTTATTTATATACAGGCATTCATTTTGGTATCCTTCTAATTGTTGATTGTATAAAGATGTGTTTATTTACTTACACTAGCTTAAATTTTTAGTTTGTGTTTAATTTTGAAATTTGATCTTCATATCTATATTTGATTCAAGTTTAAACTACTAATTTAGGATAAATTTTCATCTAGATATATTAATTTCATTATACATGTTTATTTTTCTCATTTTTTTCTTCTACTTCAAATGTAAATTTAGTTTAGTCATCAATTCCAGGTTTCCTTTTTGATTACTTCAACAGTAGCTGTTAGAAGAAGGTATATTTTGAAGATATAACAGAAACATAGATTTGAAGTGTTTTGTTTTATACGTCAAAAATATATTGACCCTTTTACATACATAAGCATTTTTCTTAATTAATTTTACTTTTATTTTAAAAGAATTAATTTTATTCTTTATTAATTTCGAGGTTTATTTTTTCTTTATTTCAGCAATGGAGACACGTAAGGTGTATCTTTAAGATTTAAAAACACTTTATTGATTTAATTACTCTTACTTTCAGATATGAATTTATTCCTTTATTCCAGGGACTTTTTGTAACTCAACATATAATCATATCATCGCATTTTCACAGAATATAACTATTAACCACCAATAATAATACCCAGACATTATGAGTATGGTTCTAAACTTTGATTTGCTCGTTCGAAGCTTATTAGGATGAAACAAATTCCTCTCAGAGCTTTATATTTTCTATTTCGAATTGCACTCAATCTCCACATTAGATACAAGTAATATCACCAAAAGTGAAAATTATTTTCACAAATTTTCGAAATTTCTTGCCAAATTTTCGTTTGTTGCTACATGTACTAGAGAGTAAAACTAAGATTTACAAAATGGCTTGTCCGTGCTATCTTCTTTTACTGAGACCCAGGAGACATCTGAGGAAACACATGCTCAGTATTTATCTCGGGAGAAAGGGCGCATTCAATACTAAAGTTATGCGCCACGTGGGGTGACTGAATCACCTCATTCCTTTTTTAAAAATTATTTTTACTGTACAAGATTAAAAAAATCATAATTCCTGTGAATAACTTAATTAAGAGAAAGTATACTTACCTACTTTTAAGGAACTTTCAATATTTCTTCGTTAACTCAAATGTGCATGACTTTAATAAAGTGCACAAATTATACAGACACTTTTCGCTAACATTACAAAAATCATATTTTCAGGGGGGAAAACGTCAAAATGTGTTCAAGTTATTGTAGTTTTACTGTCCTTTGATGATCGACAAATCGCATGTTGAACTTTTTCTTGCTTGTGTCTTTTTAACAGAGCAAAGTGTGTTTTGTCTACACTTGTGGCTTCATATTTTTCATGATGGAGTTCTTTAGGTAGCATTTTTACTTTTCTACTCAACCCCGTTTTCATCGGTTTTCTCAAATTTACTTTCGGTATCATCATTAATATACATTATTTCAGCAGATTCTTTCCTTCCTTGATCAGTTTCATCCATTAGAGATTGCACAGAGGCCCATTTTTGTCTTTATATTCTGTTCATTTACAATTATAAGCCCTAATAATTCGTACAACTTAGAAACAAAAGCCACTAAGTCATTTACTGTGGGGGGGATGTAGTCTGTTAAGAGAAAGTTTTTCGAACAAAAGAGGTCGCACGGGGAACTCAGTCATCACATGTACCCTAAAACTAAGGAAACATTTGCCACTCTAAAAAAAATAATGATTACATTTTAAACAAAAACACAAATGCATTTTAGGTCCAATGAAGACTGTCATACAGAAGGATACTGACAAAGTCATTGGTAAAAAATAAAAAGAGTTTTCCCAGAATTAAAGATTTCGTGAGCGTGCAGTGATTCTGTGCCCCGCGTAACTATTTTCGGGTTAAATCTTCCAGTAACTATCCCCCGACAGTAGAAGTCGCATCGACGAAGGGGGTTCTCGAAATAGATCTTCTAAAAAGATCCAAAGATTTAAAATGGTTTACTAATAAATAAAGTTTATCTTTCATGATTAATATCTTATAAATTTGTGATAAAATATATATATAAAAATTAAAATTGTGCTAAATTTTTTATGAGGATTTGGTAGGACATATTTTTTTAAAAATAATTCTTAGAATTCGTCTTCAAGATATAATTACCCTGATTTAGTTAATAAAAATAGACTTTTAATCATTTTAGATGTTCAATTTTCAATTCCAAACCTACGACAAATTTTTAACGGATTCCATTCATGATTCTTACTAATCTTCTAGTGAAAATTTTATCGATTACGTTCTAGAATTATAAAAGAGCTTTTTGTGGAGGAACCGTTATTTATGTTAATGAGAGCTCCTGTTTAAATACAAGTTAAGTGCGCCGTCGGGGAAAATTGGCGAAAGTTGTTATGCTAAATCTATAGAGTTATAATCGTTGCTTTAGAACTTAGTTAATTCATTTCTTTGTCTTGATTTTTAGGAAATTGGAAAATACTTCTTTAATAAAATTTGAATAATCAATAACCAAAAAATAATTCTTTGTGTATTAAACTAACAACAATTCCAAAATAAATATGCCCCAGTGGCTTGATATTTAGGTTTATTTATTTGGTCTTATATATTTCTTAGAAGATTTTGTTACATATTTCTTAGAAAATTTTGCCATTTCCAGAATTCTAAGGGAATTAAGGCAGACATATTTTTCCCTTGCCATTTTTTTCTATATTTCTCACCCGCATTTATTAATAAAAAATAGGCTCAGATGGCGGATATTGGTAAATTCGAAGGTTTTATCCAGCCTACGCATTTGGAACTTTAGGCCTCAAGGCAACCATCATACCATGTAATTGATCTACTGCTTTGACACGCCATAACATAAAGTCCGTTTATATGTGGGCGTAATATCATTCTAGCCACATCTTTACGATGTCTTTCTCAGGCGTACTTTGATGGTTTTATACACCCGATACGAAATTGAATCTATGATTAGATGTGTTTATGTTCTTAATATAAGCTTTCTATAAATATCTTCTGGAAATTTGCAGTGGATTTCTCAATAATCTGAAGAACACTTCTCTTTTTTAAGCTTCGTTGGCAACTTATAAGCAGAAATTAATAACGCTATATGTTTTGAGAGTAAAAAAAATTGAAATTTATTAAAAGTTGTTTCTTATTATTAAGATAAAAGTATCAGAAATAAGTATTTAATACCAATTGGTTTTTATTGCATTGAGATACATCTCCAGTGAAAAAAAAATTTAATTACTTCTAACTTAATTTAAAATGTTATTTATTTTTTTTTATTTCGAAATTTCAGTTTTTAACCATAGCATAAAATAATATTCTTTTAAATATAAATAAAATAAATTTAAGTTGACTTTCTTGCGCTATTTTTTTTTTTTTTGAAAATGCTTAAGGTTTAACATATTTTCGAATATATTTTATAATTTCAGGGTTTTTAGAAAATTCTATTCTCACAAAGCAAATTGTTATCAAAAATATGTATTTTTATGTAACTAAGATTTTTATAAGTTTCACAGGTTAAAAAGTAAAATAAAAGAAATTGGCCAATGCAGGTTGAGGTAAGCAAAAAAATTTAACAATTTACTCAACTAGAAAAGGAAAGAAGTGTAAGATAAAATATTAATAAGACGGTCTATATTTGCTTGCTCGAAAGCTAGTTGTACTATTTGCTGTTCGTTAATAATTTTGTTGAATACATACTCGTGTTTTGTAAGCAATTAATTGCTTAACACTAGAACGTCCGAGATTTCGATTACCCTTAACCCGTTCAGGGCCGTTAATCCTTAACTTCCCCATTTTTTTAAAATTTCTATGAAAAAATTATATTAGCTAGTTCTCCAGTAATAATAAAAGGGGGGAATATTAAAAATAACTAAGCAGTTTTAAATTGAATTTCAGTCATTTTTTTGTTTGTTGCAGAAGTGCAACATTGCGCAGTAGTGCTGTAAATTACAAAACTTTTTTATAAGAGAATTTTATTATTCACTGTCATAAATTGCTTTAGCCTTACATACAATTAAAACTTTTAAAGCAGTTATTGATTTTGTTGTAACAAAGTTTCCTACTTTACACTTTTCGCACTCAGTTTCAGTGTAGCCCTTGCAGTTTGGAAACTTGCACCGTATTCGCTTTTCTGATCATATTGGCCAATGACTTATGCCATCTCTACGAATGTCCTTACATGAAACGGATTGGGCAATCCCTTTGCATCTTTTAGTCTGAAACATTTGTTCCATTGAAGTATTACTAGGTCTTCCTCTTTTAGCATTTGATTGTACCCCATTTTGCATAAGCATGATGCAACTTCAGATTTGAATTTCTGTAAATTCATTAGATTTTTTATTTTTTATTTTCAGATTTCTTATCAGTTTCCACTCTCTTGTACAGTAACCGTGCATTTACGATAACTAAATCTAACAAATGAAGAAAAAAATTATCATATACCATTTCTTGCTTCTCATTAATATTTTGTGTAGCGCTATTATGCTATCGAGTAAGTCAACACCTGTCATATGTTTGTTATATTCTTCGATGACAAGATGCCTAATAATTTCTACACGATTTACACTTTACACTTACTTTTACAGTTAAAATGTATCTTTTTTTTTTCTCAGTGTCTTACGAAGCTTTTTTGTGAGGGATTTAAACAATTTCCGGTCCCCTTTTTCATACCTAAAAATCAGAAAAAAGACTTTATTTTAAAACCCAGAAATTTTATAAAATCTAGGCGATTAGCTAGTTCATCATCACATATCGCTGTTGCTTCATCTTAGACAAATATGAATTGTTACTTTGGGAGATCCTGATATTTTTGGTCAGTAATTCTAAGCTGTAAAATTGAGATGTCAACCTCATCTCTTGACCGGGATTTAAAATTACGAGGTGAGTCGCCAACTGACCTCATGCTACTTCCAAGTAGGATATACTGATGAAACAAATGACAAAATTTCAAACAGAACTTTACGAAAAATCTCTTTGCTTACATTTTTCTAATGGTGCAATCTTTTTTGACCTTCACATTTTTTTAATGCTGAAAGCGTGTTTATGGTCAGATTTAAACGAGGCTTGCTTTAAAACGTTCTCTCAATCTATATTAATTTCTTAAAATGTCTTTGAAAATTCGATTTTCTGAACCTTCAAAGGTGTTATCCCCTCCCTTAAGAAACCTAATTTTTAACTACATCCCAAAAATTTTACATCCTCTCAAATTAATGAACATGCTCACTATGATGGCCAATTTGAAAATTGTTAAAGAGAAAGGGGGGGGGTGAATTAAATTTGGTACGAATTCCCAGAGAAAATTATCTTTGTTTAATAATCATATCAATATTTAGCGTGAAGCCTCCAAAGGCATTTACAGAGGGATATCGTACGAGAAGTTTTTGGCACTATGACAACTACAGTTTCTTGTTAATTCTTAATTAAGAGAATTTTAAGAGTATCTTGATTAAGTGAAGAAAAGTTCAAACAATTAAATATGAAGTAATTAATTATTTCATTTGAGGCAGTGGTAACCAGATATATCTTGCTGTGATTCATTCTTATTGAGTCGATTTCTGTATGCTATATTGTTGTGTGATTTTACATTGTCATTCTAAATGCTCTATATGTTAAGTGGTTTATGGTTATTGTTAAAATGCTCAAAAGAAAATTTGAAATGTTTGTTTGAAATTGTTGAGCACACCTTTGAATAAAGAAATATATTACGCATACCTTTTGTGACCTGTATCAGACTATAATTAACTGTAACTTCATTTATAAAATATGGATGTGATAGCTCCAGAGTGAAGCGCTGAAATTTGAGAACGCCTTATTTTTTTATTCCGTTTTATTCAATTGTTTCACATTGAGGAAATTAATTATAGTAAATTAAAGAAACCGTACAGATTTAAGAATTTCTTTTAGTAAACACTTAATTAAAAAATGTGTTAGGATTAATAATTTCTGGAAAAAAACATGCGAATGAAAGGAAAATTAATGAGCTTTGAGATTAAAAACGCAGCTCTCTCTCTCACACACAAACGAATTTCATGGTTTATAAAGGCTGGGGGCGTAGTTTATTAACGTTAAAATAAAGGAATGATGAAAGAAAAATTTAAATCTCTTCTTGGAATTGAACAACGCTCATCACCGGATCCTGAAATGTATTCTAGATGTACTATAAATTTAAATTGGCGTTAAATTATTATAGCAGAGGCTCTCAAACTTTCGATATTTACGGCCCAATTTTCAATCCTAATTTCAATTTTTATCTCACCTCCTTCCATACAATAATAATATACTTTGACGCTAAAGCTTCAGTACGTTTTTAATTGTAAACTGCACAAATTATCAAGGTAAGGATTCAATTTTGCATATAATTCTGTTTATGACAATTCCTTGGGCCACTAGTAATTATTAAACTTGTTCTTAACTTACTATTGATTAATTAATGATCAAATGCTTTTTGCAATCTGATACATTTATAAGTATATTATATCACTGTAAAAATGTATTTTCTATTATCTCAGAACGCATTTTGTTTTTATTCCTTTCAGTAAATACCAATAATATTTTTAAATAATTCATTTTCGACTTTTCGATATGCTCGCACACCCTGGTAATATTATCACGCCCCCCTAAGGGGGTGCGCCCCACAGTGTGAGAAATTCTGTATTATAGGAATGACATACTATTGATATTCATCATATGAAGTCGTTTGATCAACACAACCTCCCCCCCCCCCAACACATCACATATACTTGTGTACGTGGAAAACGGGGGCATTGGGGAACGAATCGTATATCTTTTAATCGACAGTTAAATGATTAATTATAAACCGTACAAATTATCAAGATATGTTTTAATTTTTGTACATAATTTTATATATCACAAGCCCATGAGATCACTGGTAATTATTAAACTTGTTCTTAACTTAGTATTGTTAAACTAATTATAAAATACACTGTGCAGTACTGATACATGTATAAGTGTATTATATCACTGAAAATGTTAATTTTATTTTTATTATGTCAGAATGCATTTTGTTTGCTTACTTTCAGTAAATTAATAATTTTTTTTAAAAAATAGTCTTTTGTTTTTATTTTTTAATATGCTCACACACCCCTCGTAGATTTATCACGCTCCCTTAGTTTGAGTAAAAACGCTGAAGTAGATTCGAATTCGTAATCAACACACCGAAAAGTCAATATTTATAGTAAGAGTCTAAAAATGTAAGGCCTTTTGAAGTAAAATTCTTCATATAACTATAACTATCTATAACTATAACTTCATCTATAACTATATTTAGGTAGGAGAGAAGTGGCTCATACCCACATTCATATCCTCATCACATGATCTCCGTAACAGATTAGATCTACGGATTTAAATTTTGTTAAGCATGTTTCCTTTGTTGAGTAAAGATTCACGAGAATAGGTTTTATGGATATTGAATCCCAAAAGAAGGTTGCAAAGGGCTAAAGAGGCGGTGCAAGTGAAAAAATTTCCATTTTGAAAAATTAGACCTACGAAGTTGAAACTTGGTAAGTATGGTAGATAACTATTTTGTTCATTGTAGATTCACTAAGAACAAGTTTTGTAAAAATCGAAACTCTAGGAAGTTGCAGGGATGTTTTAGATAAAAATTCCCGATTTCGAACGATTAGACCTACAGACTTGAAATTTGACAAGAATGTTCTTTTTGTTGATTAAACCTCCGCTAAAAATCGGGTATGCTGAATGCAGCATTGGAGATTGGGTTATAGGGACGTAAAATGTAATTATATTTCCGTTTTAGAAATGGAATATTTGACATTTTTGAATCAAGAGACAAATACTATAAGAAATTTTTTATTACAATCAAAAGCTAAAACAATGACTTAGATATCAAAAATATTTAAGCAGTATATAATCATATAAAATCATCATAAAATATCCAGAAAAGTTAGCATATGTATATGTATATAAAAGCTTGGGCAAAAAGTTATTTTATCATTTATGAAAATATGAAAGTAACTTGAGAAGGAAAAATTTATTTATTATCTAAGTATTGGTACATATTTGTATAAAAATTAAGTTTATAGAATACAAATGGGATATTCTTCAAATGAAATAGGAAGTTGTAATATCTATTTATTAATGTATTTATTACATAACATTAAAATGTATTTACTTTTAATTTGGGTAAATTTCAAACAGATAAAATTCTATTAAAAATCAAGATAATTGAATGCAGTTTTGACAAAAATAAACCTTTATTTGTTGTAAAATAACAAATTGAGATTAACAATGTTTTCTGAACAATATATATACACAAGTGCATCAATTTAAATACATTATAAACAAGTGGCCGCCATTGTTTTTAAAGATTATACATTTTTTTTTTGCTTATTTATTTTGTTCTACTTAATTACTTTTATCATAATTAAAGGACAAAGTTAATTAAAAAGTAAAAGAACGTTATCTCTTTTCCTGCATTATATTTTTAAGTATAAACTATTTCTTACTAAAGTTTAATTAAGAAATAGTTAACTATAACACAACAGGTTAAGTTAAAAAGAATTTAAACTATTCATATATCACCCCCCATTTTCTATTTTCTGTGCCAAGTGATGTATGGTAAGAAATTTAATTTTAATACCATTAAGCTTTAGCATATTTTATTTATTTTTTACTCAAAAATAATTAATAATTTGATGGAATTTTGAGTAAAAGAAAAATTAAAAAGAGCTATATCCGACGTTAAATGTATTAAAGGGAAATATAATTCTTAGAAGCATCGAAATTACTACGAGAGAAAAATTAAATATAATTTCTTACAACTTGAAGTTTGAGTTATCTACAATTCACAGGAGTTCAATTTCATTGTTAAGCATGCTTGTTGAAATCAAAAACAATTAGTTTATTAACTACATTACTTTCCAGAACACTTGATGTGAAATAATATTTGATGCATATGTAACTGGTATAAATTAATATAAATATAATAATTTGGCAATAAAATAGAAATAAAGTTATGTAAAAATTGTATTCATACGCAGACTGCATCAGTACAGCAGTTACAAACTTTCAGGACAGATAATGTACACCTAGACAATGGGAAATCACATTGCAATGCATGGTCCGATACACTTTGCTAGTGCGTAGTAACAACACAAAACACAAGGAAAACAGGACCAATGAGAAGAAAACGTCTTTATTATAGTACAGAAAAAACTAAGAAAAAAGAACATTAAAATGACAAAATCGTCATCAAAGTAGGTGTTTGAAATTAGGAACCCGAGCCATGATGCATGCTTAGTATTCCCGGAGAATTGAAGATCGAACGTTAGAGAAATTACCAGGCGTGTCCCAAATTTCCCCAATAGCTGCCGTTATGCATGCAAAAAGCTCATTAGCACTGTTAACAGGTGTTTCATACACCTGTGACATGACGTACGCCCATAAGAAGTAATTTAGGCAAGTGAGATCTGGCGATCGAGTTGGTTCAATTCACTGGACCATCCTGTCCCATCCGCTGTGTGCCATACGCAGCATTCAGGGGAAAATTTATGGTGGGGTTATGCTGAAACTTCAAGAGGTGATCAGAAAAAAAGATTACGTCTAATAAAGAAATATGTATTAACAATAGACAGAAAATACAAAAGGGAATTAAAAGGCATACGCGTGTCTATCACATTTCGACATAATCACCAAGTCTATTTAGGTATTTATCACAACATAGAGCCGACTTGCTTAGCCGTCTAGCTAGAAATCAAGTCCATGTCCATTGCGCTTGGTTAAGGTGGATGTTTTCACAGCACAGTCTTGCAACATCGCAGCACATCAGAAACAAAATGTTGCACGCTACCATAGCTCAGACCCAGCTTTGACGAGATTTTTCTTAGAGTTACCCTTCGATTATTTTGAATCGTTTCTTCAATTCGTGCCGTATTGATTTATGCCTTTGAAGAACTTGACCAGCCACTCACCACCCTATTGCGGTTTCCGACATCCAGTCTGCCTGATTGAAGAGACTGACACTATTCAATACATGTTGCCTGCTCATTGCTTCTTCATCATGAACTTCCACGATTTGACTGTTAATGGCAGATGCGGAAAAGATTATTTGCACAATCATGGCTCACACTTCCGAATCACGAATCATGGCTCACACCTCCGAACGAAACAAATTTCCTAAGCATCTTGCCGTTTCAATCATCCTGAACCGTCTGAGAACTTTCACTACCTACACGAAAACCAGCTGTATGACAAATAGCACCGTTTGTCTCCACTCTGGGGAAACAAATTTCCTCCACAATATGTAGTTTTCAAATGCTGCTGCTTCTAACATCTTTTTTCTGATCATTCCTCGCACATGGAAGGAAGCATAGCAGCGGAAACGTGCACGTCTTCAACAATTGTTGCAATGCTTGCTGAAGTAATAGCACATAGTCTCCTCGTTATTTCACATTCTTACTACTCATCTATGTTCTTGTGTGTCTATGAGGAAGTATCCGTTGTCGGACAGTCTCTGGTGCAAGCGTACAAAGAAGGCGTAGCCGGAAATTTGCCTCTTGGGGTAACGTTGGGCGTAAAACCACTGCGCCTCTCGGGCATTGCAATCAGCAGCACCGTATGTCTGATACATATCAGGGACCTCAGCATTCTTGTTTTGTTTCATTCTATTACAACTGTCACAAGGTAAAATGAAGCTTCGTAGAAAAAATGCTGCAAAAACCACGTGTGCGCATGCACTTTCCTTTGATTCTTCGGTATACATAGCGCAATCTATCACGTACATCAGCCGATGACTTCCCAGCATTTTTGCTCTATTGAGAATAATAATTATGTTTCTTCCTCTTATTCGTGTCACGTCTTTGTTCTGTTCTGTGTCGTCACTACCGCAAAAGGAAAGCGCTTCCGATCATGTTTTACGATGTGATATTTATCGTCTTGGTATTTCTCTACCCTGAAAGAGTTTGCAACCGCTGTATTTATACACCCTGTATATTTCGCTAAAATTCTCTCTCTCTCTCTATATATATATATATATATATATATATATATATATATGTTTCCTTTCACAACATTACTTTTTCATTCAGAAAACCGCGTTACATACAAAGATATAAATGTTACTTTAAAGCATATCGGCTTATATTTTCATTAACCTTATTTAGGGAGTTATAAACATTGTGTATCTGTGAAACAACAATTAAATTGTATTGTTATCTTTAAAAAATTCAGCATGTACTAAAATAAATTCCTCTAAATAGAAATCCTTGCAAAAAAATATCTAAAAATAAGAACAAACCACTCAGAAAATTTTAATCCTCCTACCAAGCATTCGGTAGTTTGAACAATAACTGTTTCTTTTTTCCAAGTAATTATCTGTAAAAAAAAACCCGCGATTTAAAGAATGAAATGATTTCCGCTGTACTGATTTCGTAATTGCTGGTCGGAATTCACTGAATTTGCCAGCTATTAATAGTTTTGAATCTGAAATTAGCTGTCTTTATTTTAAACTTCTTCCATTTATCGGATATATTCCCTTTTCCGAATTAATTCCTCTCTAATAAAAGAGCATAAAACCAGGGCATAAACACAGATTTCGTTGATTCTCGATAAGGAAACTTCCTAACGGTTTCCCATCTTGAAAATAATTTCCACGATAAAGGCCCATTCTATTTACAACAACGGAGAGAATCTTTTCACTTGCAACTGACAATATCGCAGGCTAAATGACGATATTCTTCGCGAGGAAAGCGCGGGAAAATAAACAAAGTAGTTCAAACACCGGGCGCAATTGAGGGCTTCCAAAAGAGACTGCAAATGTTTACATAGTCGAAACTCATCTCGTTGCCATCGATTACATGTAGAAAAGTTCCTTTGTTTAAAAAGATCTTTTTATCTTCTTTTTACGCGTGACTGTAAGTTCTATAGCTTCTTTTTTATTGTCTTTCTTTTCGCAATTTTCTTTTAAACTTACCCCCGTCGACTGTTTGCTGAACAGATAATTCCGGTAAGAAATTGATGTTTGATTTATTTCGTTGGGTGGTATATGTTTGGTGATACACACAGCTTCTCGGTCTGGGTGAGATTGTTCAGTGCTCAGAATATATTTACTGTCTGTGCTTAAACTTTGGAAAGTAAAGTTAATTTTCTCCCATCTTACGTGTTTTATCGCCAAACATTTTTTTTTACCTTATCGATGTTCAGTTGTTAGAGTCCCAGATTTATTGGAAAAATTATATTTCTTCATTCAGTAGATAAATCATTTTCTTAGAAATTTGAAATATATATATATATATAAATTTAGTTCTTTATTAAATATTATATATATATGGGCATAGAGCGAGCAAATCAATTATTAATATTCGAAACTAAACTAAACTAATCTCAATGGCGCAACATCCCATGAGGGAGGGCTAAGGTCAACTGTGCCCATCTCAGTTTTAATATCTTTGGGTCCTGAGGTGTATGCATGATCAGATATTCCCGTCAGGTGGTCAGTCTGACGCTTAAATTCAACAATCTATCAAATAATTGATTTTGAACGGTTAATTAAAATTGATTATTCTATTTAAACCAAATTAAATAAAGTGTCATTTGAGAGAAATCATTATAACTGAAATTTTTACCATTTAAAATTTTCGTAAACACAAGACGCATGAAATTATTGGAACTTTATTGGGAAGTGGAGATGTCGTATCTTCCATATAGCTGCAACCTCGCATCATTTAATTAACCTTTATTTTGAATTTTATAAAACATTTTAAAAGGTAAACCTCTTACTTATAATGAAGACCTGAAATCACTCTTGATGTTGTTTTTTTGCCGATAAGGCTCAGAATCTCAATGAAAGCAGGTACTTGATCATAATATATATGTATGTATAGTATTTAGTACCATATAGTAGTATTGTATTCCTAGATATTTTTATGAGTTTTATACGGAATGCCACTTTTTTTATAGTTATATGAATATGGCAGTTTACTTTCAAGTAATGCTTGAAGTAGATTTGAAAGCATTGAACCCAAAGTGAATAAATAATCGATAAACTACGTACTGAATACCTGTGTGTGTGTGAATTAAAATTGATAATGAAATAACTCAATTTCAATAATTCACATTTTCGATTTCTTCAAAGATTATGAGTCACGTTAGATTGGTTGTCATAGCAACGAATTCGTAACCAATAGCTAGAAGGTATGAATATCTTGGTAATAGGTGTAAATAGGTGTAGATAGGTTGATGGACGCTAAGTCTGACATGCTCTAGATTCACACGTTAGGTTGGCGTGAATGTAAATAACGGTGTGACAGTTCAAATATCGTGCTTATCATCTGACTGCGGTTCAACCTACAAGGTACGTCACCAAATACCATTTGTTTTATTTCTCTCGACTGTAATGTTAATAATTGAACATAAATATACTTCTAAACACAAATAGTAGATTTACGCAAAAAAAAGTAGCGTCTTATTTTGCTTTTGTGTACGAAAACAACATTGAGCACATTGCGAAGGTTTGAAATATTGAAGGTAGCATATTATATTTAGTCCTCGTTTTTTAACCATTCCTCGGGATAAGGGAATAATATTTTACAAGTAATAAGATACAAACGGTGTACTGGGTCTTTTTATTAGTCAGTGATGATATCTTAGTGACTTTTTAAATCCTATTATTTCTGTTTATCTTTACAATTGTTATGAAATCCACATTCTAATTATTCAAAAATTTTCAATGTTTTTTATTATCTGGTATTTATTAATGCTAGAATTGGGGAATTTTACTCAATAAAGAGGGTTTTTGTGGCCCACCAAAACAGTCAGAAAACCAAATAAACCGAAATTGTTCTCAATATTTCAGTCAACACATATTTGTGTGCAAAGTGTCTCTTGCATGTAGAATACAGATGCAAGTTGGGAGACTAAATCTGTGATAAGAATTACAATAAACAATCTAATTCCTGATTTAATACAAAAAATGTAGAAAAATGAGATATGGCAGATTTTTTTTTTAATTAAACTATTTCTGACAATAAATGTGCTTGCAACTATTGATGGCATGACATTAACACACTAAATAAATTGAATAAAACTATATTGCTATTTTACTTAACTTTTATTTGTTGATTTTCCTGGTACTATTTATAACTGTTTGAGATGCAACGGTTACTAATGAATGCAATCGTTTTAAAAAAGTGCAGCTCTCCAGTGTCCACCAATTCGACAATGTAACCCTCGAACAATTGCCCACCTGTAATCTTTGCTTATATAAAATAAACTTTTTTTATGAAATACTAAATAGAAATGTTGTTGGATGAATTAACTCACTGAAATAATATGTATCATTGAATGTTTGCTTGAAATTTTCGGATAACTAATTTTGTTCCAAATAAATTAGATAGGAGGTTTTTAACAGTGAGATGAAAGAAACAGAGACGGATTAAGCTAGTTGGAGGCCCCTGGCGGTAAAAGGTTTGGGGCCCCCTGGGTGGAAGAGTCGAAAAACTTAAATAGTGAAAAAATTCGCTGACCTTAAATTCTCAAAATAAAATGTATAGCTAAAAAAAAATTAATGGCTAAAAAAATTAAACTTTATTTTAAAGAATTAAAAAAAACCCTTGCTTAAAATTTTGCTATACAGCTTTACGTCTTGATTTTTCTTGGGCAAATTCATCGATTATTTTTGCAGTATCTATTTGGTCCAAAATATCTTGTTCTATATATAATATGGCCATGCTGTTCAGTTTCTCTTCTCCCATACTACTTCTTAAATAATTTTTAACGCGCTTTAAAACCGAAAAAGATCTCTCACCTGATTGCATTTGATATCGGTATAGTTAAAAATATTTTTAAAAGTATTTTTACATTAGGGAAAGTCGAGACCATTTATTTTGCAACTCGATAAATTTCTATTGAAGTGTTCATTGTATCTTTGTTTTCTTTTAAAAATAGCAAAAACTGATCCAATTCATCGTCAAAATTAAACGATTCAATATCGTCTTTGTAAATATCCTTTAATTTTTTTACAGCTTTCTTCTTAATTTCAGGTAACATCTCGTCAAAAAATTAAAAAAAGTGTTCTATAACATTTTCATTTATTCCAGCTCTTCGGAATAGCTCTACACTTGTTCTATCACATACGACATAGAATGAGTTGACCAAGAAATTCTCCCTGTTTTCAAATTTATGGCCTTTTTTATAGTTTCACCGAAAATAATTTTTCTCTTTCGCTGCCTGCAAGCTTGTCCAACTTCCTTTTCAAATGAGAACCCTGATAAAGCAGTTGCTTCTTGTTCTACTTTTCCAAATTCATTCCTGAAATTTTGCATATAATTTTCTAAAGATTTCAGTAGATTAGTTCCTTTTAATAGCTCACACCCAACTGATTGTAATGCTTTGCTAGTAGCACTCACCCTCTGGAGTATGGTATCCCAAATCACGGTCATTAGGGAAGTTTCATACTTCCCCATCTATTTCAAAAGAGAAGTTGCCTCCAGTATTGTGATCTTCTCCTCATTTGTATCACGGATTTCAGCCCGGGCTTCTTCTATGTGTGTATAACCAAGTCTTATAGCTCGTACGGCATCTGCTCTTGCTGACCATCGTGTATCTGAAACTTTTTTCACAGATATTGCATGTTTACTCCTTTCCAGATTCTTATTTAAAATTTGCCAGCGATGGGTTGACACAGAAAAAAAATTGAATAATTTCTGTACAAGCATAAAATATTTAATTGCATCGCTACAACCTTCTGCTGCTAAATTTCCTACTAAATTTAAAGAATGAATGGCTCAAGGAATATAAACTACGCTTGAAACTGTGTTCTTTAATACGTGCCTGTAGACCTGAGTTCCGCCCGGACATATTAGACGCATTATCAAATGATTGCCCTCTGCAATTTTTAATATGCAGTCCTAATTTAGCTAAAATTTCTAAAGCATTAAATTTTTTTTTCCCAAACTCTCATAAAATTAAATTTTATTTTTTTTTTCAAATTTTCTGATAGAATTATGAAATTTCTGATTTAATACACGCATATTTTGTTTAATTCTTTTATTCTTTACAGAAATCATAGTTTAATTTCTAGAACAAAACGTAACTTAGCTTCCGGATTACTTATAATCAAAATTATTAAAATATCTCAACCAAAAAGTAAGCTTTCAAAAATTCTAAGGTTTTCTTTTAAAAAACAGTGGGAATTTTTGGAAAAACAATTATTATACTCTTGATTTTTGTAAAGTTTCCTTTTAAAGTTTCTAAATATAAGTTAATAAAACATTAACTGAATACAAATGTTTTTTACACATTCTAGTTTAGTATTATTACTATACTTGTTTGTTTTTTCAAAAATTTTAATACTTTGTGACTAAACAGAACAATAAAACATTTCCAAAATAATTTGAAATTTCTAAGATAACTCAAAACTGTTTGACAAACGCCACAGTGTATCACAAAAGAAATCTACAATTTTTCAACTAAATTTATATCTTAATTACATTCAAAGTTCCCGTTCTCAAAATTAAACAATCTTACTACATATTGAATAACTTTTCACATTTCTATTTTGTTTGAAATCCCTTATCTACTTTATAAATTGTGTTTATCATATTTTTATTTCAGTAATACATTTTGCTACCACTTTAAATAGTTTTAAACTATGAGCAATTAAAAAATAGTACCTATATTTTTCAACATTTATTATTGTTCTGTAAAAATAAACATTTCATTAAATGCTTTTTATAAGAAATTTCTGCTATAGTTTTGGCATTGTTGCATTTTAAAGATTTTAAATATAGTTATAGATGAATTTTGATTAACTTTATTAGAACTTTGATTAACTTTATTATTTATTTTAAAAAATTATGTATTTTAAAGTAACTATACGACTTTTATGTATTTTTATAATTAGTTATACACATTTTTAATTATTAGATTGCATTGAATATCCTTTCAAATTGTCGGACAAAAGATCTTAATCAAAAAAGTATCGCCAGTAAATCACTCTTAAAATGGCAATAAATACAAAAAGAAAAAAAGAATTTGTGCTTTTCAAATTTAATCTTACAAATAATGGTTCTCTTAGCAGTTTTAAAGTATATTAGAAAAATTATGTGTTTATTTCACGTTACCAATAAAAAGAAAGAAAAGTGTATTTTTAAGTAAACTTAATATACTTTCTTTCTTTGAAAATTCTTTTAACAGTTTGAAGCAATTTTAATTAAATATTTAGAAATTATAGATTGGCTCATATATTACTAAACAAAATTATCGTAATATACGTTAGGATTACAAATAAAAAATCAACGCAATAAATATAATAGCGTTTTTATTTCAATTTCGATTTATTGTTAGGATTCTTTTAAGTATGGTAAATAATTAATGGATGTACCCAAAATCTCATTAATGTTTTGTATTTTAAATGAACCACTATCGCTTTTTATAACTTGACTCAAGAAATTATTTTTATACGAGAGGCAAATAATATTTTTTCATTTGAATAACAATGCCAATCGAAAATGGTTTAAGATTCAAGCTACGAAAACAAATTAAAATATGTTAATCATCAGGAAAATATTCTAAGAAACTGATGAAAGTTATTTATATTTATGTATTAATACGAAAAATAAATAAATAAATAAAATAGTAATGACACGCAAATGCGACAAAATATTTTTCTTCACTTTATTTTACGCAATGATTAAAATACCTGCGCATTAAATCTTAAAAATCAAAAAAGAATTTGAAAATGAAAATATAGTTACCTTTTTTTGTTGTTTAAACACGGTTCTCCGATTTGTCTGTATAAGCGCAGGAAGCTAAAAGAAATTAGTTCAAAAATCAAATTGACTCAAAATTTCCTCAGTTTTCTTTGAAAGGGGGTCTTTTTCTCAGGGTCATTCTGTCCCATTATTTTCATTCGTCCTTAAGTCTGCCATAAATCTTGATCGTGCTTTTCCCGATCCTGCTTTTGTCCAATGTACCGAAATTCTTCTTTAACGCGCCCCCTCCCCCTTCCTCCAGAGGACCAACGTTGAGAACTCATTGATACTCCTTAAAAAAAATAATTAACTATAGAATTGGAGGGTGACTGTAGACTTCTGGCGCTTATGGTCCTATCTTTTCTCGAAACGGGTAGCAGTTATCGAGCCCTTGCTCACCAAAAATGTACATCCATTCTTTTGGTTGTTACAGAAATAAAAGAGAACCGGAATAAATAAAATATAATATTCTCTTTCACTGGACCATTTCTGAAATAAATTCCGACTAAGGGCCAAGCCTTCCTGTAGCTTCTTAGTGCAATTACAGTCAATCAATTAATAGACGAAGGAGTTATTGTGTCATTCACAGGCAAATAACATTCTGAATGGATTTTTTTCCATCCTAAGTGTTATCTGTATTTCACTTCAAACGATCTTTCTGTCGTTTCGCTTTGAATTAGAAGTTTTTCCTACATTCAAAGATCACACCACTCCTTCTCTTATTATTCTGAGTAATTTTACCAGCTTTTAAACTTTTCGTATTGCGTTTCCTGAGATTCAAATTCACACGGAAAACTTATATCGTTTTAAGCCAGTGACATACTATTTTATAAACGTAAAATAGCTGGTAAAATGTTATCAATGGTAAAGGACCATTGATAACAATTTACGACTTTTTGCTTACACATGTAAAGGGCCCCCTGTAGCTAGGAGCTTTTATTTTCGATGACGTAATATCGCTAGATGATATGTATAAATTACATCAACCTAATGTGTGTGTTTTTATGTCAGAAAGCATTTTGTTTTACTTCATGTCAGTAAACTAATTTTTTTAAATCTTCTATTTTCCATAAGCTCGATCCCCTCTTGTAGGGTTATCACGCTTCCCCCTCGGTGGGAGATGCGCCCCACAGTTTGAGAAACGCTGCTTTACAGTTTTTTTCGAAAAATTACTTTCATCTATTTCACTATTTGATTCATTCATTAATTTAGAGAAATTTCAATCTCACTTAAATATTTCGCTATTTCTGTCATGCTGACTGAAATAAAACTGATGCTAAATTTGCAAAATTCTTCAATCCAGTGCCGGATTACTCATTAGGAGGAGTAGGCAATTGCCTATGGGCCCCGTGCGTTTAGGGGCCCACAACAGCGTGTTCTGTTTTCTGTTAGAGCTCTAAAAACAGGCTAAGGGACCCCGAGAACTCGACTGCCTAGGGACCTCCATGTCGTTTAATCCGACACTGCTTCGATCTCTTTCCACACATTCTCAAAATATAAGCACAAAAATCCAGATAACAATAAATCACGAACCTTCAAATACTAAATTCTTTCGAAAGAACTAAACATTGGTAGTTGTTTATAGTCTGAGATCTGGGATCATTATTTTAATATAAGAAATCTGGGATCAACTTCTTAAAAACTTGGAACCGAAAACATATATTAAAGACCAAAGTTCAGAAAAACATTTTTTTTTTAAAAAACTAAAAAAACAAACTGATTTCAACCGCAATTACATGCAATATATGAGGGCAACACTAATTGTTATACGATTCAAATCGTGGGTAATCATTGGGTTTGCAATATCAGTACAATATTTTTTTTGTTGCACGTTGAACTTATAACTGAAGTCTATCAGCTTGGGGCCCCTGATGGTGCTCGGGGCCCCTGGCGGCCGCCAGCCGCTTAATCCGCCTCTGGAAAGAAATTCATTTTATTTCTGTAAACTTTGTAGGACGAGCAGTCGATATTCCAACGGCAAGCAATAGTCGTTGTAAAGACGGGCTTGGTTTAAAAATCAAACACACTCAAGGAGAGTTTCTTACCTTTTTAACTACTCTCTAAACACTACGCGGTCGGTTAAAATTCAAAAAAGGTGATCATTTGACTGAATTTTCTTGTTTTCAGACGAGAAGGGAGGATTTTTACTATACTTTCTGAACTACAAAGGTTCTGTCAGTCATGCGGGTGAACATCTTTTTTGTCACCGTTGTTTGGTGATACATATTATTATCAGTGACTGTCAAGAAAAGAGTGAAATGCGGCTTAGCTGATAGTTCTTATCCGGTAAAAGCAGTTTTTTTAATAAGTAGCCGTTTTCAATAGGTTAAAATTATTGTAAATCATTCTTGGTATTGTGATTTTTTTTCCAATTTCTCGAATGCAAACAGGATAAAAGATTATTGCTCCCAAAATTTTCATTATTACTATCATGCACAAAAAAGGTCTCACACACACACAACTGTTACTTAACATATATACTCGACTGCACAGTTTCAGAAATATTAGTTACTGTATTCTTGCCTTTAACATCAATATTCTATTAAATATTCTTACTTAAACGTTTTTAAGAAATTATTTTAGTCCTCAATGGCTTACGAGAGTTTTTTTACAATATCGAAAGCTAGAAACCCATTTTTATGCTTGATTGTCTTTTTTAGTCACATTATAATTTTGTGTGAATGAAACACTTCCTTCAATTTAATCGTTTCTATTTTCTTTAAATCGGTTGTCTTTGAAAACTGAGAAACATAGTTTTTTTCTTAGCTTAGTGTAGCTTATAGTAGTATCTTAATTTAAATATAATCCTTCTGAAACTTAAAACTTCTCTAACATTTCATGTAACAAACATCCTGAAGTCTATTACCATTCTATCATATGACTTGAGCAATCTGCTTTAGATACTAGATGCTTATTATTGTTTCTTCTTTAATTATGTGATTTTTTAATACGTCCATTAGGTGTCATGAAAAAAGAATGAAAAATAGTTTAGCTACATATATATTTAAACAGCAAAAACCTGCATCTAGATTTTTCATTTAAATCTGCACCTTATAAGGGACCTATGATACAAGTGCAAATATTTGAGTTCCATGACACTATTATTATAAATAGACCAGAAGTTAATAAACCATTACAATTTAGCATTAAATTCTTAGACTGTTTATTTAATTAAGGTATCCGATTGGTTGCGACAACTTTTTTTGGGGATTTTTTTGTAGTTTTTAGATTTTTTTAGTACATTTTAAGAAAAGTATGCTAAAATTAAGAAAAGAAAAAAAATTATATTACTAAAATGGGAAAAAATTTGTAAAAATCTACAAAAAACATAAATGCGGCCCATTCTGTACCAAATGTTTATAAACAAATTTCCAACTCTGATGTGTTGTTATGTTATTCCGTTTTGAATTGACTTTCAGGATAAGAGATGTTTTTATTTTTACAAAAACTAGAGCACTTTATCTCAGTTATTACATGAAATTGCTTAAAAAAAAGGTGATTATATTAATATAAGGGACTGTAAAGTTTGTAATAAAACAGTGATTGATAAATCTGAAGGTTAAAACAATTCTACTATTATACAGAACTTACAGAAAAAATTCAGTTAATTATGTACAAAACTTTTTTATCAATCACTGACCCTGTTTGATTATTTTCAAAAAATCACATTTCGAGTAAAACGCGTTTTAAAGTATGACATCTTGTTTAAAGTAATGGCATCTGCTTTTACTAAAACACTTGTAGTTTTTGTTCTAGTGAACGGAAAATGATAAACTTGGTATTTTTATAAAGCTAATAAAATGGCCCATAAAATAAAATCATAAAAAAATTGTCAATTTTTGGCAAAATTCACAATTTTAGGGTAGTCGGATACCTTAGGAATTTTATTCAATTTGGACTTTGATACACATCTAAGAGAACTTAAATCAAGTTTCCATCCAATTCAATTAAAATCACTATTTAAACACAACAGAAGTGGCTTTGATTTCACCATGGAACCATTTATAACAATATTCCTTTGAATGTACTTGTTTAACATTTCTCTCTTATTTGAATGAATCATTCTTTAACAAAGTAATAAAAACCTCTTAACTAGTGCTAAGAGACAGAAGTCTTAACTAGGAATATATGTAAATGCTAAAAATCATTTATATTTCAAAAGGAATGTTTAATGACTCTGGGTATATAAATTCCCTCATTTTAAAACAGAACTATAGTTTACTTTGAAAGTAGGAGATTTCAATCTAAGATTTTGGAACAAGTCCAAACTGAATTTACTAAAAGAGTTTAAAAAAATTTGCTCTCTATTAATATTTAATGTTCATTAAGAACTTTGTAATACAATTTAACTTTTCAGTACAAAGTGTAATTCTCAGTTATGATTGCGCAAAGAATTTTTCATTGTTCACCCGTTAAATTTGAACCATTAAATGTAATTATTTTTTTTTAGTTAACTATTGCTACTTACATTTCTGACTATAAATAGCCTTTAAGGATTATTTCAGAATCATGTGTGTGTAACTATATCTGAGTGCTCAATTAAAAAATAAATACATTTTTATGCATTATATTGTTAAAGACAGTAATTATTATGAGAGACAATGATATTAAATAAGTGATTATCTTTCGAATGTTATAATTAAATTTTGCCAGTTATGCTTAAGTTTGAAATTTTATTTGTATTCTAATGAAAACAGAATATATATATATATAATCTGAGGTGGTGAAATAATAAATGTTTTGGTTACCAAAATGCCACCAAATTTCAATTTTTTATCATCATTCTCACACATCATCGATTTTGTGTTATATATTTAAATGTTTTTTTAAAGAAGGATTAATTTTAATTGAAAGGTTATGTGTTTCACACACGATTTAAATTTTCAGTTGAAAAACAATACATGGATCACACACATTTCATTTTGATATAATATTGAAAAATAACACATTTCTATATAAAGGCACACAGACTAAAATTAATTTTGCTGAGTTAACTTTAAAAATAACAACTTAGTAAAATTAATAATTTCTAATCAGAATTATTATCATGCTATTTTGATTCGGCGTGTTCACAATCACTGTATTTTAAACTATGTGAGGAATTTAGTATAAAATATAATTATAAATAACATTTGTCATGTCAGTATGTCAGAAGTTAGAATATAAAAATTACTGTTTTGTTTGTGTTTGATCTTGCCTTTTTCACCAATATCTTTTATGTAATATCCTTACACAGATCGGCAATTTCTTACAAACAAATTGATTTTAGAGCTGGATTTATGATTATTTTTTATTTCTTTCAGACCCGGATTCGACAGAAAAAAGAGTGAAGTTTAAATGATGCAATTTTTCAAAAGGGAAAACAATTACATATAGTAGCTATAAAGCAAACTTTATGTGAGAATTTATTTGTTTGATACATATTAAAACAACTTCTACAATTTATTTACATTTCATTTTGAATACTTTTCTGCTTCTACAGCATACATAGCATAGCCAATACTGTAGATTACTGGCGACGGAAATCTTAATTCCGTATCATACTTTTTTTTAAAAAAAAATGTCCTTGATTTGTTTGTTATAAGTGCAATTTTACTTTTGCACTAAATCTAAAAAAAAAAAAAAAAACTTTGCGCAGGTTACTTTGCGCCAAATCTAAAAAAAAACAGGTTATTGATCTTGGAACAAGTCATTTGAACCTCGGTCAAGCAACAAAAAAAATATTTTAATAGTTTTTAAAATTTAACTTTCAACAGACCTAAATGGTGAGTAGGAAAACTTCCATAGAATACAAACTGACAATCAATTTACCATGATCCATCAGAAATTTCGTAATAAATAATTCGTTCTAAGAGAAAATTTATAAGAAAAATATGTGTATTGTGATACCTCCTCCTCGTGTTGGTTGAGGTGAAAATCTCACTGACCTTTGAGGTTCCCAGGGAGATTGAGGAGGATTGAGAAGCGCTTTAATTCGTCACGAATGTATGCTAAATAGATAATCACAATGATTCACTTGTATTGATTCCAGCGTTAAGATTAAGTACGTGATATGTGGACAAGGCAAAAAAAGATAATAAAAATTGACGGGTATACTTATCTGAATGTGATCCAAACCTCGAAAATTTGCCAATGAAAAATACTTCAATATCATCTAATAGCTAAGCGACTATAATTTCGGAACTCACTAGTGTCGCATGTTGTCCACAAAGCAACCACTATCTTCTGTCTCATTGACTATTTATTTGCCATTTGGTAGTGGCATTCATTTGCGAAGTGGAGTTTTTCTATTTCAAGGTGCCAATTTGTCTAGAAGGGAAAAAACCTGAAGACAACAGAACTATTGGTTAGCCCATTATTACATGTGTATTATGCAGGACATTATTCCTTGGCTCTGGAAGTATTTTGTTTTGTCTATCTTATGAAACCGAGAATTTTTTTCATCGTCAAAATAGTTAAACATTTATTCGAAATCCTCCATCAAAAATAACAATTTGTTTTATTGTGCTTAGTAATTAAAATAGGCCATTCTTATTATATGATTTATTTTTCTTTGTTTCCATTATTTAGCAACCTTTAAGTTGAACACCTTAATATTTCAAAAGGTTTCTAAGCAATACAGCATTTGAAATTGCTTCTAATAAGAATTATTAACATATAATAGAATATTCTAGATAAACATTCATTAACACTAGAATATAAATAACATTCTCCGGATCTCGCATGAGTCTTTTATAATAATTACTTTCTATGCTCGAAATTAAAATTAGTTGCAAAGTACTGTATATTTCCATGTTATAAACATCTGCCACAAAATTTAATCAATTTACAAAGTGCCAGATGATACTTAAACTCTGTGTTCCTCGCAAATAAGTTAATCTTCTATTGCAAATCATGTCATAAGGTTGAAATATCTGCCCTAAGCTTACTACCCCGACACAAGTGGGAATTGAGATTATACACCTCTAGGGATTATATACGATATGAAAGGGATTTTGATTTGAGAAACCTCGGTTATTAACCGGCTAACATTTTCGTCCTATGTATTCATCTTGGCGAAATATTTCTCCTATAAATTGATTTCGGTCTTAGAATATCATCGTAAGTAAGGTAATATTCAGCCAAATTACTAGTATAACTATGATTTTGATCATTTTTATTTGCTAAGAATATGTGAATCTATCAAATAAGATACCAATGATTTCATTAAACGTGGTTAATAACATACCATGTCTGATGCTATTAATAAATAGTTTGCATCATTTAACTAAATTTGATATGTTTATATGAAGAACTGCATGCAGATGAAAAATGTAAAACATCTTATTTATAGAAACCGCCTTTTTTGTTTTAAGATTTCCAAGGCCTTTCTTTTTATATGGTTTCTTTTATAACATGTTTCGAATTCAAGGGATGTATCTATAAAAATGAATTGTAAATACTTTAACCCTTTTAGTGGTAGGTTAATTTTCTGGTTGTCGCCACCCTGAAGTGAGTTTTATGAAACGTATATATGCGTTCATATCACCTCAGATACAGCTTATCACTGATGTACAAATACATCATTAACCCTCATATTTCAATGTCATTACCACAAATCATTTTAATTTCTTAATTTATTATTTTCATTCTGAATCCAAAATCTGCAAAACATTACATCTCAACAGCTCAAAAACGGAATCTAAACAATATTAGCATATTTCCAAGGGAATATGAAATATTCTTGATTTTTTATGAAGCATCATGGATGTTCCTTGTTTTTATTTAATATCTATATTTTATACAAGAAAATTGGGCAGATATTTGAACAAAATCTTGAGCTCATTTTTATTTATTATTTATTAAAACATAGATCTTAATTTCTAGGATTTATGCTGCAATAAAATTTCTGAAAAAAGAACTAAATTATCATTTAATCTCTTTTTTTCACTCTTCAAAAATGGTCTCGTTCACCTAGTGGTTATGATCATGAACACTTGGCTGGTATTCCTAAGTCGTAAAATGTATCGAGGCTCAAAGTCCTCTCATTGATGTGGCGTGGAATTCTGGAGAGTAAAATGCCAGAGCTCAGGTGTCATTCTCGTTACTTGAATATGGTTCATAGTTCCGAAATCCTCCTTTAGTAGCTCTGACATTTCTTTACAGTACGATGGTAATGAAAATTCACTCACCAACACTTCAATTATATCAAATAGTAATAGGTAAAGGGAAATATATGAACGCGCAGTTTCAAAAGGCAGTTACAAACAAACAAAACAAGATAAAGAGAAAAGTATTTTATTTGTGAACAACAAATACGATGCCATTTTACATTAATTGGTTTTAAAAATTATGTCCGCTGAAGCATCCCCCAATGGCACACATTGACGGAATTTTTCCCGAAAGTTCTTCAGAACATTCCCCCAGGCCCTGTTTTGATTTCGTCTGATGAGGCCCACTTCCACTTGTCAGACACTGTGAATAAACAAAATTTTCTCTATTGGACAGCAGAAAACCCTCATATGTACAAACAACGTCCTATAACCCTGCAAGCACTAAAGGAGACAATCAACCAAACAGTGGCTGCCATTCCAGCGTAAAAATTACTTCGTCAAAGTGTCACTATTGGAGGACGCCATTCAGCGGACATAATTTTTTTTTAAAGCCAATTACTGTAAAATGGCACCGTATTTGTTGTTCACACACACAAAAAAAAGACTTGTTTTTGTATCTTGTTTTGTTTGTTTGTAACTGCCTTTTGAAACTGGGGAGGTGTTTTTGCTGGACCCTGTCCAATTGAACAACTTCCATTGAAATACAAAAAATAATCTTTGTCTTGAAAAATAATTATAAACTGTATTTCAAACAATATTTGTTTATCTTAAATTGGTTTATGATTAATTGGCAACTAGGTTTTCTTCTTTATCTAGGTATTTCTAATCATACTAATCAAATCAGATAATCAATGAAAGTTTTTCATCTTCGATTAACTTCATTACTTCGATTCATCTTATCTTATTATGAAAATAAGAATAATGAAATATTTTCTCAAGGGGCAGCCTTCTAATATCGCATCAATCTATATATCATATCACACATTTGCTTCCAAGTTACTTCTTTTTTTCTTATTCTTCATTTACCACTTCTCAATGACATTCAGCTGCAAGGGAGAAAATTGCTTTATTGAACAATATTTCCTCGATTTTGAAAATTTCTCCTGAGCAATTCTGATGTCTTCATCAAAGGTGAAGCTAGTTCATAATTTATTTTCAATGCCTCGTAATTTTCACTAATTTCTTTATCCTGCCACGAGTGGATATAGAAAAGTTTTTCCCTTCTTCCGGTTCCCAATTTTTTCAATGAATCATATTAAAATCTAATATCATAAACTTTCTCTCAAAAGTTTCTGATTAATAAGAGTCTGGAAATTAATTTGCATAAGATCGTCTGATTGCGTCGAAAATACGGTGAAAAAAGTTCCAATTTGGCACTTATAAAGAATAGGGTGTCCGAAATATGTGGCTACAATTACAAAAATTAATTCAAAATAAACAAATATTTTAATTTAAGAATGTTTTATGTTCCATAAGTAAATAGTTTAAGTTTCTTTTTAATGAAATACAAATTAGATGGTGCAACGTACCCATGTTTCAACATCCTCGTTTAAAAATGGCTTCACCGCAAGAAAAATCTCAAGTTGTTGCTTGGTATGGGACAACGATGGGCCAACTCTGACCCGCTGGAAAGCTTTATCCGGCCCACGGATAGAATTTTAATTAGCCAGTTCGAGCAAATTAAAAGAAATATATATTTATATATTATATATCCATCTCCTCCTATACTCTCTTTGTTTAAATATGACTTTTTTTCATTCCTGTTTCCAAAGGACTGATGACCTTTTTACTTTCTCTAAAAACATAAATCGAAGTAAAATAGCGAGCATAGACAGCTTACAATCGTTAAAGTATTAAAAAAGTGGAAGTTCTTTGTAAGTTAGAGCTGTATATTGATGACAACAAGCGTTATCTCTCTTTCTCTGGAAGAAGACATATGGGAATGCAATATATTTGCATTATACCTCACATGTGGCAGACTGCGCATTTTAAGTTCCAGTCAGTGGTTTTTTTCTTTCGGTGTGAGTTCTAATAATATTGATTGTGTATGGAAAGATAGTGGACACATATAGAATCATTGTGAATAGTGGAGACATTTTTAAAATTATTGTGTAGCTAATGCTTGTATGGATTATTCGTAAGATATTTCAACCCCAAAATGGCTACAAAAAAACCTAAAGCTGATTCAAAGTTCCATAATTTTAATGATAAATGGAGTGGAAACATTTTCTACAGTTGTAAATGATAAACCAGTGTATTTCATCTGAAATGAAACTGAAGAAGTCTTCAAAGAATATAGCATTTACCGTCATTTCGCATTTAAGCGTAAGAATTTCAATTACGAAGCTATCTCCGAATATGAAAGAAAACAAAATGTAGAAAGTCTTTGTAAAAAAATTATCATGCCGACAAAATTGTTTCAAGGAGATAAACAGTATCCAAGCAGCATTTGTAACTAGCATGCGTGTAACCAACACATTCTACTTGCATTGTAGCATACAATATTGTTAAAAATAATAAAGCTCTTAGTGATGGAAGTTCGTTAAACAGTGCATGCTCCATGTTTGGGATGTCTTATATCCAGGCAAGGAAAATTAATTTGGAGACTTTAAGCTCTTATGATGAAAGCTTAGAAATTAAATCGCAATTTCGTTCACTCCATATTAAATTGTAATAATCCTACATTGTTTTTTAAATTTTAGAAAAATTTATTTTTGTCCAACAAATTATTTTTTCGATTTTTGACACACGACCAAAAATGTTTGCCCATCCGTGGCTTAGGGCATTGGAATGTGCAACACATGTACAGCTTAAATCGGTCACAACCATACTTGGGTACGGAAGTGAAGAAAAAAGAACTCAGGGCGAGAGGCATATTATAGACATAACACATATGGAACACTTCTTGTAGGGACACGTGAAAAACATTGTTTTCCAATTTTCAATTAGTGATATTGAAGTTAAAAGTTGAATTGCAGTAGCCATTTAGGTATTTGATCTTGCAATGCTCTAAGACAGGGATAGGTATTAATTCGATCGCGATCTACCGGTGGACCGCCAAGACATTTTAGGTGACCACCTTCACTAAAACCTAAGACGCACATTCTTTAACAAATTTTTTTGAACACTAACGCCAGCTAGATTAGATGATTGTCTTTTCACAATCGATTCGACTGTGGTTACTTACGCAAATGATTCGATATATGTGTAGACGATACATGTGCTTTATTTGGAAACACACGATAGCATTGTATCATTGCGATGCAGGCCGTATAAATGAATTTTTCCCTATACGCCGATTTAAAGGGAGGATAAATGTTGATGATTAGTACTTCCTGCGATAGCATGGGACTGGCTATTGAGACATGATGCCCCATCCCACGCTTGTTCCACATTGAAGTCATGCACACGATGGCACCGGACACGGTAATGAACAAATTAAGTCCTTACGTTGATTTCATATTTATCGGTTCACGCATGGTCTTTGCACACTGCATTGGATACGTCCGCGCTTCCCTGTCTAAGAAATTTGTCATATTTTAAAAGAGCGGTACGATGTCGGAAACAAGTGTTAAGAAAAGAATATATAGAATTTTAATACAAATGACCACACCTATGCCACTGGGACCGCAACGCCGTAAATAATTAGAAGTACCCCGTACCCTAAAGGGCTGCCCAGCCCTGCTCTAAGAATATGGATAGAAATCTTGTATAGACTCATGCGTTCCGAGCAACTAATACTGCGCAAATTAAAATCATGCAGTAAAAAATTGTAAGAACATTTTATGGAACAAAACTAAATGTTTGTTTTATGGAACAAAATAGACTGTAAGTGAATATCTTTATATTTATTTTTTTGTGATTAATATTTGAAAATGTAGTCATACTTTTCGGACACCTAGTATTTTAATGTCAATCCGTAAAGGAATGAATAATTTGAGGGGTGCTTATCCGAATAATAGAACCCGGTACCCCTTCAGGTCCGTAAGCACGTAACATACCACTAGACCAAAACGATCACCTCAGTCCGGAGGTTGTTACTAGCTTATATAGGACCCACCGCTACACACTCCCCTCCCAGTGAGTCGGTGTATATGCGAATAAACGATAGGGTTGTTCTGACGAGCGTGTGAGTTTTTCCTGTTGCGCCAAATGGGTCTGACGGCTTCTAGTTTGCTCTTGCGGCAGGTAGATGGTGCCACGACAGCTGCGCGAAATTTGCGTTTTTCTTAGTTCAGCGTCAAGGTCACCAATGAGGAGGATAAAACTCGGTACCTTCTGTTCCGTAAGCACGTAAATTACCTCTAGACCGAAATGATCCCCTCAGTTATAAGACTGTTACTGGCTTATATAAGAATAACCACTACAAATTATTCTCTAAAATTCAATATCGAGAGAGAAAAACAAGTATTTCAATAAGAAGATTTAATGATAAAAGTCAGTTAAAAACCCAATTAATCACGCTAAATTTTATGTATTTTGGTGTCCGTTTGAAACTATTAAATCCAAATTTACACTCTTTCTCTCTCATTACAGGTATTTTTAACAGTAAAGAAAATATCCAAAATTGTGTGTGTGAAACTCGGATACTGGAAACAATTATCCAGCATAGGTTGTTTAGTATTTTATAACTCAAGATATAAATTTGTTACTTTTATTATTCTATAATTATGAATACTATCTAATATTTAGGAAAAAATTGATTGATTTACCTTATGGTAACTCTAAAAGGAAAAAGAAATTTATAATAGAAACAAAAACTTGTTTTTAATTTTACTGTGCACAATTTTATTCAACAAAACTTTAACATTGTATGAAACACAGAAAAAATAATAATAAAAGCAATAAAGTAGAAACTAATATATCGAAGCTTTGCTTAAATTTATAATAGCACAAGAGCAAAAAGTGAGGAAATATTAAAAGTTTAGAAAATAATTAATTTGTACAAAATAATCTAATAAATGGCTCTCCAGAGTAATTTTTTGATGGTATTTCTGGAAGTAATTATCGAAATTAAACGAAATTTTAACTACGTTTTCTGTGCCCCATTTTTTATGTTTTTCCATTTTGTAAAAATTACTTCAGACAGTTAAATATCTAAATGTTAAACAGTTACTCTTTTAATAGTATAAATTACTTTTTCTTAAGCAATTAGCACTAAGATTAATTATCAGTGATGAAAATTTATAAAAACCAGCATATCCTTTAAGTTAAACTAATGTGGCTTGTAGCTACAACCTCAACTAATTGTAATTGATGATGAAATTGGCTGGCTTAAATAATTTATCCACCTCTTTCCTTTCTGTTTGCACTATGGCTCAAAAGTATTTTGTTTACACTCTGGAAATCATTTTGGATCTTGTTTAATTAATTAAAATGCTCTTTATTAAATCCAATAAAGCTATATTTTTATTACAAATATGGAATGAGACTACTTAATTAAATGCATTTCGTTTCTCGCTGCAATACTAGAATAAATGTTTAATTTTAATTCAACTTTTTAAGATGATTTTTTTCGAGCAAAAGCTATTAATAGGTAACATTGTCGTGATTTAACTGACTCTGATTAAATATCTCACAAAGTTATGCTGAAAAAACAAAATACAACACTATTATTACAATTAAATAATCTCATTAGATGTGGTAGTTTTGTTGGTAGAAACTTAAATCATTTTATAATTAAGTTTTTAAAGGAGGCCAGTTCTATTTTTCTAGATAAACAAAATAAGTTCTCTAAAATTTTACGATTGATTCTTTTTCATAGTATATTGCCCTCCAAAAGTTTAGGTACAACCTATTCAATGTGTCTAATTTGAAAATGAATGAACATAGATACAAGAAATTTGTAGGAAATGGGCACTGAATAGTTTATTATTGAATACAACACATAGATTTGCATAAATTTAACACAAACATACTTTTCAACAACAACAACCAAAAAAACACAACACTGATTAAAGAAAAATGCATTATTGGAAGAAGAAAAATATCATAGACTTAAAATAAAATATGTCTTGGAAACATTTCAAAAAGGGGTTATAATAAGAAATATGTCCATTCCTAAAAGCTATGAATTGGTGGCATTGAGATTTTCATGCTGCCAATTAGGTTATCGGATGCCGAAATGGGAAACGAGGATTATATATGTTGTAACCCTTGTTCCAGCTCATGTAAGGACTTTGGATTCGAACTCAAAACAATAACGTGTCTACCAAGGTAGCCCAAAAATATTCTGTCGGATTCAGATCTGGAGTCAATCCTTCATAATAATGGGTCCTTCCAAACTAGGGTCCTGATGATAATCTTCGACAAACACAGTTCGGTGATTTCATGCATTATCATCCATCAGAATGAATTCATTTCCAATAGCAGGGGTGTATGTGTATGAATGAATATATCGATTAAGGATCTCACCCCGATATCTCACTCCAGTCAGAATTTATCCATAGATGAAATGCAGATCAGAGTGTTCGTTATATCTGGTGCGTTGTTCCCTTCAGGTCAGCAGATATCCTGAATCGATCTCCGGTTCAAACCTGAACCCCTCTGTGAAGAGTACAGATTTCAACTGATGTATGACCCAGGAAACGTGTTTCTTTCTCCAATATAAAAGGGTATAACTGTCGATGGCTTAAAGGAGCACTCATAACTGGTCATTTTGCATAGAGATTTGCATTGTGAAGATGTTTTTGCACCATTGTGGGGAATAATTTTGCTAATGATATGAAAAAAAATGTATCTGCAATGCACAAAGGCATCGTAGTGCTTTTTTTCATTCAATCTGAAAGTGCTAGAACAAAGTCTTCCGCGGGTGTCTTAGCTCGAGATTGACATTGAAATTGGTTTTCTATATACACAGTTTTTAAATTCCAATTGATCTCACAGGCGTTGGATCATACTGGGAGCCAGTTTAAAACACAAAAACAGCATCAGCTTGTGAGAAGCCCTTTCCCATCCATTCCAATGCTTGTCACCTATAAATAAACCAAGTAAAAATTTCTCAAAAGCATTTTTAGATTCACCTGGATTTTATAAACGAAATTAAGAACAACTATTGATGATCAAAAATGATATACATAACATGCACACCAATCTACGTAAGTTTGCTTTTGCACTTTTGCTTATATTTAAATGTCCTATTTTTTTAAAAAAAATAAAGGTTGAGACTATATATATATATATATATATTGTATTTTTTCATATATTTTCTTAATTATTATCATTCATATAAACAATAAAATTTATTATTGCTGCCTTTCTTTTGAGGGGGAGCTTCGAAAAATGCGTTATTAACTTTTGGTGACAAGTGTATGTCCCTAAATCTGAACTTGCAAAATAATATTGTTTTTAATATGTCAAATATCAAAGTTATACCCAATGTTTTTTCACTGAAATACAAATAATTTCTAAGCACATATTTTAGGTATATTACTATACATTTATGAATATCAAATTGCTTAAAATAATTATTATTTACTAAGCATTTTACTTTAGTAAATTTCTTCTTTCTTCCTTTTGGACAGTGCAATCCATTTTTGAGTTAGTGATGGTTTAAAAAGAATTTGTTTAGATAAATTTTATCCCCAAGTGTCTTACAATAAGGGTTTTTGAACAAGAAATATACACTGAGAAACATATGGAATGGTTGATGTTCTCCTTAGTAACACTTTGGGTAATCCATTACATTCCAATGATTTCATTTGAACAGAAATCTAGCAAAGAAAGAATGCAACACAACATGCATTTCACATTAGTCTGGTATTCCAGAAAAGAAATACATTTCATTGGATCTCCGCTTTCCTTTTCTTTTAGCGACTCAAAGGAAATGTATTTTTGCTGTTGTTAGAATCAATATTATTTTCTTAGAAGAAATTTCCCGGAAGAAACAATAAAATAAACACTATTTATTCTTTATTTCCTTTGTAACTTCATTGGTTGCTTTCATGCAGCCTTTGTTCACTTTTTGGACTGCAGATATTTCTATTTGATTGGAAAATAGTATATGCTTTTTTATTATGATACATGATAATTCCAATAAATGATAGATATATACTGTATCTTAGTCTTGATATAATTTTGAAGTTAAAAGCTTGGTACGATGAAAGATATGTATTTTACAACAGAATGAATGATAATAGCGAAGAATATAGTTTTAGCCATATTTATGCTACTCTGTGATGTATTATGATGTTTGGAACTGGTTTTTACAAATACTGCAATATTTTCTTCATTGTTTAAAATATATAGCTGTATAAACTTCAAGAAGAATTGCAAACAGAAAAAAGAACTTTCAAACGACATGCTTAGCTCATTAAATAATATATATTTCCAAATAAAAAGCACGTTTCACAATAATGTCATATCATTTTTGTATAAATGAAGTAGGCTAACTTTATTTATTTTTACGATTGCATATTTATATTTAAACATATATATATATAATATGCTTAATCTATAGAAATATATTGTAAATATTTGAAGTTCTGTAAGAATAGTATATCCTAAATATTACTCATATGCTTATCAAAATATTTTGACAAATCATAACGTCTATTATTTTTATGATTGCAGGGTGGTTGCCGGACAGAGACGCGCGATGGCTCTCCTGTACCGCTTCTCCCGCTTGAATGACCGTTCCAATACGGGTGTTTTCACCTTCATCGTGACTCGTTCCGTAACGCGCGACGTCCACCGTGACGCCACCACCAAGGACTTCGTGTTCGGCTACCACCGGTGGGCCGTCTCCTTCACCCGCACTGAAAAGATCCTCGGCGTATACCTCATCCTCCGCAACCCCTCCGAGGACACCAAGTGCTACGTCGACTACACCTTCACCATCCTCAATCGAGAACACTTCTCCAAGAACGAGGTCTACCCGCAGAAGAACGCCTGCTTCACCGTCGACGAACCCCTCCACGGTAACAATAAATGGATGCTCATGACAGAGCTCAAGTCACGCAAGTTTACAGACGAAAACTGGGAATTCCTCATGGAACTCTCACTCAGTAATGCAATGACCGTTTTTGAGGGGCTGGTCAAGATCCCACACGTTCCACATTCCTCCAGTGGTCACAAGAACCGCGTCAAATTGGAGACGTCCTACTTTACCTTTGGCAATTTTGAATGGAATGTTTCAATTCTGCCCCATGGAGATGAAGGGGAGTCCACCAGCACCAGACCTCGTGTCCTGTTGAATCGTCTGACGGGTTTTGACCACCAATGCCGGGTCATGTACCGTATCGTTCTAGGCGAAGGGGAGCGCAAGATCGACAGCGGGCTCTTGGACCAGATTTCGGACATGAGTGGAAGGATCCGGGGTTTTTCCTTGCGTTGCCAAGTGCCAGATATCGTGCGCAGGACCGTTCTGCGGGTGTACACTGAGATGATGTGTGCCAACACCATCAGCGAGGCGAAGGTACCCACAACTCGAGATCCGAACTCAACGGCAAACTGCTACGACCGAGACAAGCAGGGCTGGTGCGTTGAGGCAGACATGGAGTGCGAGTTCCTGAGGCTGAAGCTCTTCTACTCGGACATGCACAACGTGCCAAGGAACCACCTGCGGTCGGTTTCGTGGAACGCTTACGTCATCCGCGACCATCCCAGCACGGGGACCAAGGAGAGCGTGATAGTCATGAACGCCCCCCACAACAGCTATTACGTGCAGGATGGAGTGGACATGGGCGTCATCATGGAGACCAACATTCCCGTTAGACAGGTCAGTTGAGTTCCATATTAATTTCAATATTCATAGATTCGATGTAAATTCATTGGTTTATAGCGGTTTTAGTGAAGATTTTATTCGATAAGTTTGACTTACATGATGAGCATATGTCTGTCTATAAACTGAATTGAAAATTAAAAATTGATGCAATGTGGTTCACATGTCGCTTGATGGTATAGTGAGTTTTGAATATTACATTCATATTATGCTTTAAAATAATATTCAATTGATGCGGACACTCAAAGATTGGGGATAGAATTCCAATGAAGAACCATGTGGTCTTCCACTGGATCATGCCTTATATTTATACCATCTATGATCCTATTTATATCAGGATTAAATGTTCCTGGACAAGAAACTACAATTAACAAGTCAGGTATATTTGTATAATTGGTAATTAAATTTATTTAATTTTATTTTTACTATGCCTTCCAGTGATTATATGCTCATTTTCTGTAGTTTCTAGTATTAATATGTGATGGTTTAGCTTTTACTTTAGTAAAATACCTGGGTTCTCTCGGACTCAATGAAGAGAAGTTGATGCTCTGAATGGTTTAACTTCCTATGAAAATATTTCCTATTAAAACAAAAATTATCATACAATGAATCGATATTTTGTATCTCTGGATGGAAATATTCTTTTTCTTTCTTTTTATGCTTATTTAATATTCACTTAATTTAAGCTGAAATATTTGTCTCACCACTCAGGTCAACAATTACAGTTAAGATAACGTACTTATTTAATTAGTTTCAAGTTAGTATAGGATTTCATTAAACCTGGTATTTTTTTATTACTTTAAGTTATCTTTCCCACTTCTTAAATAGCCTCGATAAAACTCGCAAGACATTTTCAAGCAAGAAAGTGTCTGAGTTTATTTATCAATTAGTTATTCTAAAATACATATGTTTGTTTTTTTTGTATACTTAATCTTAAAAATTTAGAAATATTCCAGAAATAAATAAATTTTCTCTTAGTATAAAAAATTAAGAAGCCGTTTTTGCATAATACTATAAGACACTAATTCTGAACAGATTTAATAGTTGATCAAATAATTTTAGATGGAAATGTGTTGTTAAGTAAATATGTTGATAAAAAAAAATCAATATAATAATTTAACATTGAGAATTTCCTATCTAAATAAATATTCCGAATTTCGGGAACTAATATTTTAACATTGTATGAAAACAACCTTAAAATTAAGGATATGTACAATTGTATCTTAACAATTTGAATTTGAATAGTAGTTCATCAATTACATTTTAAAATTAAAGTATATTCAGAGAGAGACATTAAATAAACTTAGTCAATTGGTGATTACAACAATTTAGATTTTTCAGTCAAGACGTTATCACCACAGGGTATTTTTTCCTCACATATATAACTTGAAAATATCATAACTTAAGTGTCAACTATCCCTCAAAAACCTTAGAATTTACTTAACTATAAAATACTTAAAATTGACGTTGAGATCGAATGATTAATGGTTTGCATTTTCTATTATTTCTCCTTTTATGGCGTTTAATTAGCATTTATCCTTTTTTTTTCTTTTGAACTCCGTTTATTGTATTTGTTTCTGGTTCCATATACTACACATTATACTTATTTATATAAATATTTATATATATGCACTTTATATATATACATATTTTGAATCTGTTCAAAATTTCTGTTTGTACTAATGCAAAAGATTTATCGCTATTCAAAAATCTTGAGAAATTTATGAACGATATATATATATATATAATTTTTTGAATGTCTTTCATAAGTAACATTTTCTTTACTGCTAAATATTTTCACTAACAACCATTATTAATTAAGGTGCACTCATTTTTAAATATTCAAAATGGATTGTAATTTTTAATAACTCTTTCAGAGTTTTCTCTTTAATTTCATAAGCAAACATGAAACTTTTAAGAATTAAAATCATTAAATATACTTTCTCTTCACCGAACTTCAATGTTATCAATTCAAATAAAAAAAGCCCAATAAAAAGAATGTGTGTTTTAAGCATGCCAAGTATTCAAATGAAGGCATTCTAATATTTATGTTAGAGCAGAAGCACCATTGAGCCTACCATAAAGACAAAGCCTACTCATTTGTCTTTCAAATAAGAATGCTGAGAAGTTTTCACACATTCTCCTCTAATTCTTTCTAAGCGCTTTGCTGAAAAGAAGGCACTAACACTCGACTTCCGAGCACTTCTGAATTTGAATTTAAATGCCCATTATGTTTCAAAATTCTAAAGTTCCGTAAAAGGCTTAATTAAGAAGGAAAATTTGTATTGCAAAAAAAGAATCACTTTCTTTGTTCTCCTACAGAACTTCATTCAAGAGTTGTTTAAATACCATCCGAGGACGAATATTTAGAAAAGTAAGTTGCCATCGCGTAGTTTTCGTAACCGCTTTAATTATTAATCGTTTCAAAAAGTCGTTTGCAGATTTACATTGTTTTATAAAGAATAATGGAAGACACTTTTTGGCGGGATTTTCTGCTTTCCCCACGGTGATTTGATTTTCATTTTACTTAAAACCCAAGTTAAATCAAATCAGGAGGCAATTAAACAACTATGCACACGTCAATATTAGCCAAACAAAAGCTTAGAAAAAATCATATTACCTCAATCATTGCAAATTGCAACTTTTTCTGTATAGATTAATTTTTGCAGTGGATATAACTGAATCATTACATTCGTTATTGGATTTTAGAGTTTTCGAATTTATCTCACTTTCGTAATTTACTTATACCAACGTAATTTATGATTTAATTATGAAAAACTTGAATTATAAATTAAATAAATAAAAATAAATTTCTTCCCAAGCATTTCTCTCTAACATAATTAATTATTATAATTCTAGATAAAATTAATAATGTTAATTTAATTCATAACTTGTTTTTTCGCACTGCCATTTGATTTGTAGTAAATTTCGAACAATCAAATTAATCAGATAATAATTACTTGATATATGTGCTAACTTTCTGAAGTAAATCGTTTAATTCAAAAAAATAAATAAAATAAAACTGTTAAAAAGTGTTACTTATGAAATATTATGCAACTCATGACTGACACTAAACAATTAATCTAATACATTACAAACTATGTGAAATTATAAAACATTTCTTGACAAATTAACAGTGTTCATGTGCATTAATTTTTGTTACTTAACAAAACAATATATTTTAAAACTCATTACATATTGTTCTAATTTTGAGAGTACTATTACATAACAATATTATTTACCTGAAAGCAAACTGAGATGTTAAAAAAATTGTTGTGAAGCAAACTTCTTTAACTGTAATAATTTCCTCAATGTAAATTCTCATATAATGAAATCGCTATTTTGAGGCTTCAAAACATTTTTTGCTATCACTTTTGAAGTAAAATAAGAAATGTTACAAGTGAATATAAATTAAGTCAATTTTTTTTTAAAAAAAAAAAATACTATTTTTCTCATATCTATAGCTGGACTGTTAGCGTAGTGTAATTATTTTATTCTCATTTAAGAATGGACCAGAATCGGAGATGGATTAGTAAATAAAAATTCACGATTTCTATTTTAATTTTGAAATCAAATTCTGAGTTTTCCAAATACCTTCATTAAGTGTTATGTAGCGCATGTTTAATTTAAATTAGATTTATGTTTCTCATACGTGTATGCATATATATGAATGCTCAACCATTGATTATTTTGTGAAGGGTTGAAGAGTATGTAGTGTACTTTCATAATACCGGATCATCATAAATCACCATTAATCATCATATCGGATTCTTACTAACGGTGTAGATTCTTGATCCCTTGCATCTCATTGGTCGGAAGAAATGTCTTCTGGCATTTCTTCTGTCCTCCCAGAATTCCGCTCTGACGAAGGGAATATATATATCCGAACATTTTATTTTGATTGTTGTGTTGGAAATAAAGTTTATTTTTTATAATCCTGCCATTTTTACTTTGCCACTCCAACACACACATCCTCCTAAAAGTATATTAAATTGCTGCTAGTTTAATTTTGAATGGCGCTTAATTTAGAAGAAATGTAGGAAAAAGTCTTAAATTGTTCCTAACGTAAAAACATCTTAAAGCTCCAACAAAATTTAAAAGTTTGTTTAGCTTAATGTTAATTACTTTATAAAGAATTTGAAACACTAAAAACGCAATAAACAATGCATTTTCTGATAAAAAAAAATAAGAACCGCAAAAATAAGTGAGCAAGTTGCGTATACTGTGCAAACTTACTTTTATATATGTTTTGTTATATATTTACGTACAAGTAATATAAATGAAAAATGTGAAAATTTAAATGAAAGGAATTTGACAAAAATGTATTTATACACTAAAAGCGCCCAGAAATATGTTTATATTTAATTTAGTTTTGTGTTATTTAATCAGTTTCAAACAAATAACGCGCACGAATATTTGCCGCTGATTCAAATATGCTATTCAAACATTGATGTTGCATGGTTTCATTTTTATTTGTATATCTTGAATAGAATACTTTTAAATTTCAAAACAGATCAATTTCGAGTGTATTAACTGCTTAAAAATTTAACAAAAATAAATAATTCTGATATTGAAGAACTACGATAGCACACTTGCTATTCAAATGAGTTTCATTTCAATAGCCCAATGATTTATTTTTGGGCAAATATACATTTCTAGAGAACTTTACACAAAATTCCTTTGATGAAGAATCTGGTAATTATGAACAATGGTTTTGAGGAAAGTGAAGGACAACAACTATGCAGCTCATTATTCCGCTTCCTACATTATGCCTCGAATTTGAAGCATTCAAAGTGCAGCCACTCTTATTATTGCTCATCAAGTGTTTTCCAGAATAGAGTGCAAAATTCAATATATATTTGTCACAAAAATCATCAACTTAACCATTGTTTTATCTCAACTCCATGAATCTCCTTCCACGAATTAAATCCCTATTATGAAAACTTGACTTTTATTTCTTGAATGAGTACACAAGAAAGTACTCTTGCATCTGTTCTAACAAAAATGTAATCTCTTTCCTTAAAAATATTTGAAAATTTATGTATTTTACAATATTACAAACAATGTTTTTTTGTCATCAGTATCGTTTTAAAAATGCTAGTAGTAAATTTTATAGTACAGTAGAGCGTCGTTTATCCGTATCAATTGGGACCGGACACCGTTCGGATACGCGATTGTTCGGGTAACCGAAATCCGACTGCGATCCATGCAGTATAGGAAACCGGAGACTATACGAATATTGAAAATCATCACATACGGGAAACGTGCTTGAAGAATAAGCAAAATAGGTGCAAAATGTCGCAATTTTACCTTTATTGTGGAAAATAATCAATTATTTTTCGCTGTACCATTGTACACCTTCGTTTTTTCGCTACAAGGTCTCTGATTCTCTTGAGCTGCTGTAGTTGAGTAGGATAGCACTCTAGTTGTTGTTCGTACCACTCCATAGCTGTCTCTAACGCAGGAAATGCGTCAGCATTTGATGGACTCTTGCTACTTTCGTTGTTGTTGTTGTCCTCGTCTTCATCCGTTTCATTGTTGACCGGGTTGGATTCTTCTTGCACGGAAGTCACAATTTCGTCATCATATAACATGTTTACCAAATCACACAACTGAAATATTCCTCAAAAAACCTTTACCCCGTCACTTTTGGCCTCGCATGAAACAACTGTTGAGCATTGCACTGTTCGAAAACGTATCCGGACTGTGGTTCAGATATTTGACGCTCCGGATAATAAACGTTCGGATAAATGACGTTCTACTGTAATTATAGAAGCATATGATTTAATTAGAGCTTATTACTCCAATGAAAAGTAAACTATATTTGTAATGAGTATTTGTTTTTTATCATGGTATAAATAATTGCTTATTCAATATTATCCCCCTGTGGTGTATGAACAATTTATCGTTTTTTTCTTTCTGTGCTTCAATGTTCGAAATATGGTGCAAATAACTAATTCAAAATAGAATAGACTTTTAATTAAAATTAGGATGTAAAACACACAAACAAGAGCATTTATTTACACGTAAAAACATCGAAAAAAAAACCCTTCGCAATCGAAACTCCAATAAAATCATTCAGTAGAATCAACTTCTTTTCTATTACGTGTCAAATACACATAACAGTCAACTGAATAACTTTCACATTGATATTCATTGCAAATTGGTTGCCGACTTTTGCAACAAACCTTAAAACAGCAAACGATTAAATATCAACAAACAAAAAAAAACAGTAAGAAAAATTAAGATATATAAATTATTAAATCAAAGCAGACGTAATAGTATGAAAAAACATAATAAATTCTAACATTAAGTGATACATCTTAAATAATTTCCAAGAACATATTTCATATTTATATGTATTAACGCGTTTTTGATTTATATTCTAATATAACTCAACTGAGTTGTTTCCTTTTTCTATATGGCAACCTCCTCGAGTCAAGTTGACGGGTAGGCTGTCAAATAGTGCGAGTTATCGCTGCTTCAAATTATTTTTTCCCCACCAAACGCTAAAAACAATTTTTAAAAGCTTCTTGGAATTTTATTATAGTTAAATAAAATCAGATGATAAATTACACAAAAAGGAAAAAATAAAAATTCGTCTGATACTAGACGAAAAATGTGTAACTTTATTCAAACCTTGTGTCTCATTAAAGTTCTGTAAAATCAGCATACACTCAAGTTCTAAGAACTTTTCACTCTACTAAATTCAGTTCTTTTACGACTACACTTGAAGAAGCAGCAAATCCAGAATTCACCACGAAAGCTTTTCTCATTTAAATTCCAATGCTCATTGTCTAAGAATTCTCGAGCTTCGTTAAAGACTTAATTAAGAAAAGGATTTGCTTTCAAGAAAGAATTCAGTTCGAGTGTTGTTCAAATACCACTCCGCGGGAGAATATTTTGCTGCGGTGCTTGTTCTCCTAATCTCGGAGATTATCAGAAATTACAGAAAGTCATTTAGGAATGAATGTCGCTTTTGAAGTAGAAATAGTCAGATTAAGTGTTAATGTTTTAAATGATTATGTGCGTATTCATTGCATTAAAAGTTCGTAACAAAAATTACTGTTCTACAATCGTGGCTCCACTGAGCATTAAACATACTTTTTATAAAATATTCGGAATTTTGTTTCTGACAAAATGAAAGAAAAAAAAACTTTTTCTCGTTGAAGAAAGGGGATTACATTTACACATATTTTAGCAATTTCTAGGATTCAAGGAAACCAGAAAGATTTTTTTTTTTAAAAAAGTATTAGAAAAACTAACTCACAGTAAAACTATAAAATAGATTACACAGAGAACATTCTTTAGAATGCAACTGACCAATTGTGTACCATCTCATAAAGGCATTTCAGCACGTCTTTCAAAAGCGACAGAAATGTTGAGAGAAGTGTGTAACTGACAGAACAAGAAGGAAACTAATCTAAACGATATTATTGTAGGGGTTTTTTTCTGAACATTAAGATATTTTTTAAATAAAAGTTGGATACATTCAATATGTTTCGTATACATACAACACTGTCTTAAAAATTGCATAAAAAGGGATATCCACAAAAATACTTAATTCTAGTGCATGCAGATTTATAGGAAAAATTAGTTTTTTCAAAATTAATTATACTAAATATTTTAAACTTAATCCTTCAGGGGAATATGAGAGGGAAAATTTCTCATTCGGGTTACTCACAGTCATTCGAAAATGCAATTATAAAAATTTTTAGTTATGTAAGTTTAACGCATCTTATATGCAAAAAATATACTTTATATATTTGTGATAATTCATGTTTAAGAGAATAGTTGATAAAAGCAGAGAGCAACAGTATTAAAAGCAGACACCAGTTGTAAGAGCAATAATACAAGTTTTATTTCCAACAGTACTTATATACGACACCGATAACATGACGAAATCATTTCGATTTCGATTAAAATTAAATTAGATTACATGTCAATGTAGTTGTCAAGTGAACTGCCGGGTGGAGATCAAAGTGGTTAAATTAATTTGGATCACCTAAAATGAGTAGGTTTCTATTTGAAGTAAGAGAGAATTAAATTTTCCTAACAATGAAAAATAATGAAGAATAATAAAGAAAAACCCAATTTGTTTTTTATGACCTTATAAACACACCAAATGATGAAAAGTATCGCATTAAGAAGTAAATTTCCACAGCGTGCAAACTCATATTTTCTACCGGAACAGGACATTGCAAGAACCTATGTATTAGCGAATTGGCTGAATCGAATGTACGTAAAACAGGGTATTGTATATGTGTGTGTGCGTGTACCGCTGCACAAGATTTATGTTGTAATATAATTATTTCTATGCAGGTTTCTGAATTTAGAATAAATTCCCCACAAAGATGCCACACAGAATTTAAATACATCTCTCACAAATACTAGACTGCCTAAATAAACAGCCTATCCAGCGGTAAACACTATCACTCATTCCGCAAGCCAACCCCAATCAACGGACTCTTACTCAAAAATATTTACTCAAAACATTCCTAAACGTCGGCAGATATCGAAATCCGACCCACACCGCAAAAATCTAATTTCCATCGGTAAGACGGTCTCCGTCCCTTCGGGGCACGAATAAACTTCCACAAGAATCAATACATTCAACTGCAGAGGAAGGGGCTGAGTAAGATTAATGGGAGCCCGGGTCTTGCGAGGCCAAGCGAGAGCCTCGAGGACTTTCAGTTATCTTCCTCGTCTTGCGCTTCTTTTTCCCTCCAAGAGAATCTTCCTCGGCCTCAGAAAAGAGAACTTCTCAGGAGATATTTTGTGATTGGACGCTAAACGGATCTGCCTGTTGGTCCAGAGGGGGATGGCCTCCTAATTAGGGACGTGAGGTTCAAGATGGGTTCGTCTTTCGGGGGCGAGAAGGAGATGACAGTCTTAAGGTGATTGTTATTGGAATACTTTTAGAAATATCTTTTGATTCAATGCCTCCTTCAATATCTGTTACATTAAGTTACATATGATAATATAGATAAGTCTTTTTCTGTTGCAAACATTAATAATAATATTAATAAAAAGTTATAATTCCGAATAACTAAAGCAAAAATAGTACAGTTATACAGTATACATCAATAGGTCAAAGATAATTTGGCCACAATAATTCAAAATCAAACTTTTATTCCTGTGAATATATAAACGTATGTGTATTCAAAGGGAGGATTATACAAGTTACAAGAACATAATTTTTCTTTTCATTTCTGATAGTTAAAATGTAAAATTAAATATCTCAGCTCAATTTCAACTCTCTATTTTACATTAACAGTTACTGCAATATCAGAAAAATTAAATTAGATGAAAATTTGAAATTTAAGTGAAGGACTAAGCTTATATCCCACATTGAAAATAACAGTAGCTATAGAAAAAAATGCGTTTTTAAAACTTAAAAAAGAGATGAATGTATCAACAACTATCCACTGAAAAAGTATAAATAATTATATTTTAACTTCTACAGATATTTTTAAAAGTTTAGACATTTTTTAACATCTCTCTTTCGCGCTGTTTCCTGCTTCAGAACTCTTGCGGTTGTTTTTCCCTTTTATGCTTGCACGATTAAGAAACGTGGCTGAAAAATTATAATATTTTAATCTCTATTTTTTAAAGAACACGTAGAGAAGATCACTGAAGACGACACATGCCGACGTAGTAGACCACTTAGCCGTAATAATTTACGTTTCCGGAGTGCAACAACGAGGAAGTGGATCTACATTGCATTTTGTTTGCAATTGTCTTGTAATCCGCCATTGGATACAAAAAAATTAAAAACACAATAAAGAACATTCATTAATGGTTTTCATCCATTTGATGCATTTAAGAAGTAACTTTCTGGAAAAAGATGGGTTTTTTTATTCTTCTTTTTTCTTTAATGGGACTGCAGATTGTATTTCTACCTTTGTAGACCTAGTACATTCCCTAGGAGCTGGTATCACTTTTTTAGTGCGGCACCATATAGGCGATACCAATTACCGCAAGTAATCTTGACGGCATGTTTCCTTTCCAGAGGGAGGCACCTGACTTCTGCCAATGCTAAGTTTGTACTTAGGAATTTAAGTTTGCCTAGAGCATCCAAGCCAAATGGACACTCAAGGGATTTTCTACATGCCGCATATAATCATGCTACATAGACGCTGTCAATTTTCTGCATCATGAAAATCCACCGACTTGCGCCGGGGAAGAACCCGCAACCTTTGGTGCAGTAGGCCAGAGACAAACCAAATACACCACCTACACGGCTTTTAATCTGAGGGAACTGTTTTTAATATGGATAAGATTCAAAACTTTATGCAATCACATGGGCTTAGATATTTCAGGATAAGAAAATTAAAAACGGTTTTCTTTGTAAAAACAATTTACAATAATTCACTTGTTCTGTTTTTAATATATTAAATGTTATTTTTTTTTAAAAATATAATTACCCCAATAGTAGTATTAACAGAAAAAAGTAACAAGTTAACTTTCGCTTCTTCAATTTTTTAAAATTTCTAATTGGGCTGTGGATTAGTATTTTACCATTGCAAACCTAGTACATTATCCAGGAGCTGGTTTCTCTTCTTTATTTGGCACCGTATAGGTGGAATACCAATCACCGCAAGTTATTCTTACACCCTCTTTCCTCCCCAGAGGGAGACATCTGAGCTCGGATAATACGAAATTATTCTTTGGAATTTAATTTTGCCGAAAGCATCCAAGCCAAAAAAACAATCTAGAGATCTTTTACATGCCACATAATCATACGACATGGACGTAGTTGACTTTCTGCATCATGAAAATCCACCCATTTGGGCTGTAGTCGAAGCCAAAATCTTGGGGGTACAAGGCCTACGACAAACGAACTATGCCACTCAGCCGGTACTGCTTTAAAAATATAGGAGTGATTTTTTTTTTTAAATCTTGAAGAAATATATTATAATAAAGTGTGAAGGTTCTTCATAAGAAGCATAAATATTACTATTTAAGTTCCTTAAATATATTTAAAAATATTATGCTGTGTATAATATGCTTTAAATGCAAATAAAGTGAATTGTTTTATTTAGTCTTGTGCAAAAGCTCACAGTAATCTAAAATTGTTCAATATATTCCTTTTGAAAGACATCGAGGCATCTCATTTATTCTGAGAACCATACTAAAAAAATCGGTACGAATTGCGTGACCAAGGACCATATCATTTGGTGCCTCAATCTCACAAAAAAGTAATTCTTGGAAAGACATTTCACTTTAAAATTTCTATACGATGGTTTCCCAATACTTTGAAGCGCAAATGGATGTAAGGAAAAGTAGCTCCTTATCTTTGAATATCGCGAAAATTTGTTTATTTTGAAAACGTTTTTAATGGTTTTTCAAAAGTTTTTTTCCAGGAAAAAATAAAAGGAATCAAACCAAACGCAATAAAAACAGGGACATTTCAATGACATTATTTATAAGAAAGGAATTCAGTATATACTCGTAATATAAAAAAAATTGAGTCGATTCCTACTTAGGACAACAAAGAAAATTTTTACTTTAGTTACATTTTATCAAAAAAAAACCAATTAATATAAATATGTAATTACATATAGCAGAATCACATTTTTAAGAGGCACATTTTTTTTCTCCCATATAAAACTAAAATTAATTAACTACATTTTTATAATGAATAAACATTTGAAAGAACTGTATTAACTTCAAGTGTCATTCACTACAAGTTTTTAAAATTTATTTTAACTGGAGTGATGAATCAAAAGTATTTTATTAACGATTGAAAACTTAAACAAGATATAAAAATATATACAAGGGGAGTGTGAACTAACTGTAGGAATTGAAAAAAAAAACCAAGAATTTAACCACGTGTTTTTGAAGGATGAACAAAAAAAGTTATTTGATCATTGATATTCGCGGTGGCAATGATTCAGGGAATTAATAATGAGTTTCCTGTTCTGCGATATTTGACTCGATACGCAAGTAAACAACGGTATTCTACACATGACATTTGTATTGAATAATGTGTGGCCAGTAGTCTAGTGTTCAAGGTAACAGACTCATGGAGGGCGTGTCATGAGTTCAAAGCTAGTACCGCTGAAGACCCACAATGTAGGGGAACGATTCTAGTTAAATATGTCGAGAGCTTTGTGCCGTCTCAGGTGTTGTTCTCGTCACTTGACCATGGTTCAAAATTGCGAGGTTCGTCGCCAAAAAGCCCTCGAGTAGCTGAACAGTGCGATGCTAATATTCACTCACTCAATGTTGAATAATGTGGATTGCTACATCTTAACCAAAATGTGGGATATAAAGGTATAAATTTAGTTGCTAAGTTTGTGGCTTTTTACTCGGATTTAAAACAACTTATACACTTATGTAATTCTACAGAACATTAGAGTCATATTCGCTTCCAGGGTTTGACCAAGTTTTAACAATTGAATTTCCTGCATTTTATGCAGATATATTCTTTTTCTGAACTTAAATATCATAGTACTTATGAGGTTCTTACTTACGTCTTACGTCACGTAACTTTGTTGTATTAACAACATCTTTGTATTTTAACAGATTTTTTCATCTTACAAATGACAGCAAAAATAATTCCCATTTCAACTTATCTTGGAAATACTCTTATTTGACAGAAACATTTCATTTAGTTTTAATACAATCTGATTTCGAATAAAATATATTGAGTTTTAAGTGACTAAAAGCGAAGGAGTAATCGTTAAAACAAAATAAATATAAGAAATAACAAAAATCTACGTTTAAATTGATCGATTTACTAAATACTTACTTTGTTGAATTTTATTAACGTATATTCGTAGTAATTAGAATCAACATGAGTAATTATAAACACAAAATATTAAAAAAAAATTCAAAAAAGATCAGAATTTTTTTTGAAAATTATTTAGCTAGGTATAGAATAATCACAATACTAATCATGTTAATTACTTGAACATAATTTATATATAGTGACCATGACCAAATATCTAAATCATGCGATATCAAAATCAGTTATGAAGAGGTCGACATCTGAGATAGAATTCTATTCTTCACACCCACATTATGTAACAGGAAGACTTAAATCACACACGTCATATTTAACATGGGTTAACCCATTCAATTGAAAAGCAGTATTTGCTTAAAATGAAATCTGCTTTCCTTATTTTTGTTACGAAATATGTTTAAAAATAAATTGAATGTTTTTAAAGATTATTATTTTAAAAATAAAAACAATCAGCTGACCAATTTATTTATAAATAAAAAAATTGTCCCTTTGGCGCGCGGTTAACGTATTTTTTTAAATTTTATAAAATTGTGATACCTCTGATTTTTCTCAATGCTAATATCTTGATGCAACAAATACGGCAAAAGTCGACTTACTTTTTATAGGAGTAACATTGAAGGGTGTACTCGTCAAGTATTTAAATTAGAATATAAAAATTTGAATACTTTTCTCTGTTAAGAAATGAAAAGCATTACTATTAATTTCATACAACAATATTCAATAATAAACAGTATTTTTTATTTTACTATTTATTTCTATTTGGATTAATCCAGTATTTTGTGTAAAGTGCACATTTCTAATGCAATAAAGCTGAATTGCAATGGATGACCATTCAAAATGAAAATGACCTATTTATATAATATTGGAAAATAATAAGGGCACAGTATGTTAATTAAATAATTGTTTATGGGGAAAAATATTTTCTTTATATTGCCTTTTACACTTCAGCAGTTTGGGAGACTTCTCACAGCAGTTACTTAGGACTTTAATATCCCTAATTTAAAGTGCATGCTTTGTAAAATTTTTGAGCGCACTGAATTCTCTAAAAATTACAACTTTTTATTCGACATTAAGAAACAGTACATTAAGCAGCAATTAAAATGAAGTTTGAATATTAGTTTATTTCTGTGCAATAATTATAGTTTTTTTTTTAAATTAAAATGATTTCGATGATCTGAGGCAACCTGGTCACTTTTCTGATCATTATTTACTAATTTCTTGAGAGTCAATAGTTCGTGAATTCGAATATTGTACCAACCGAAGACTACACGGAGAAAAGTAATGGGTACGCTTAGCACTAAATGTAACAGAGTCTCACTTGTTATAGTATGCAAAAAAAAGAAAGCGGTATTATAAAATTCAGGTGTAATTCTCGTCATTTACTTGGCATTAAATATTAAAATTTCATCAACTATGCCCTGGCGTTGAATTTTAATGATCAAAATGTCTAGTTTCAACTTCAATTGCTTTACATGGAGTATAATTTAAGAGAGTTAATGAAATTTTCATCAAGTTGTGTGAGTTTCATGCAATTTTAATAATTAACAATTTTCAAAAGCAAACTGCTTAAATTTTAGTCAATATCGGTAGAAAATTGAGTTAGACATCAAGTAGATCATGATTCTAAATGTTAAAATACGAGTTCTACTTAAACAAATCGTTTCTAAAACAAGTAATATAAAAAAAAATTAAGTCAAATCCTACTTTGAACGGATGAATAGAAAGCATTTTATGAACGATTGAAAAATTCAACAAGATATATATATATATATGTACATAGGCAGAGAGTGAACTAATAGTAGGTATTGAAAAAAAGAGCATGATTTTTCTGCATTGTTGTAACATTGCACACCCGGTTTTGGCTATTTTCGCTGAAAAACTGGTTTTCGAAGCCAACTTTTGTTATTGTTTTTCAGTTACATTGTTACAGCAATCTAGATAAATCTAAATTGGTGTCGAAAACCAGTAATTAGTTTAATATAATTAATTAACCAGCAATTAATGAATTGATTTTTGAAAAAACTATATTAACTCAAGCGTGATCCACTGCAACTTTTAAAAAAATTATTTGAACTTGATTGGATGAATAGAAAAGAATTATTAATGATTGAACATTTGAACTAGATAAATATATATAAAAATTGAGAGAGTGTGTGAGCTAATAGTAGGAATTGAAAAATAAAGATACAAATGTACCAACTTATATTTATATTCCTTTATTTCATTTTCCCCATTTCATTTGAATTCAAAGCTAATCAAATAAATACTTAGAACCTTCAGAATAATGAAGTTCTAATTATTTCAGAGTATTACGTCTTTCAAATTAAAGTTATTATTCTCCTCAATCTGCACTGAATAATCATTACTGGGTAACATTCTCAAATTAATTATTTCTTGTTAATAAAATGCGAAGCAATTATTGCTTCCAGTAATTGCTGAAACATGCTTATTAGTACTTATTTTATTAAAGAATTTTGAAGAGCAGAGTTAATTTAATTTATTTTAGGTAAATTATTTCCTATTAAGCAATCAAACATGTTTTTAACTTTAATTTTACACATCATTTATTAACTTCTATTTTCTTAACAATAATTTATAGCTCTGTTTTAAACTAAAATTTATTCCTTAAAGAAATCGAAGTAGAGAATGACTTATAACTAACTTAGAGGGGAAAAATACTTAGAAAAAAAAATTAAGCCTATTTTAGAACTCTAAAAAGCATTGAGCACCAAAGGACTTCTCATAATTTTATTCCCCTCTCCTCATTTTTCAAATCCTTTCTTACATTTTACACTCAAGAATTCTTTTGATATTTGCAACATCTCAGAAAATTCAATAAGGAAAATAAATTCGGTGCTTTTTTGGAAAAACTATCTGTTACTTCAAGGGATGAAATCTTACAAAAAATGAGATTATGCTAGCAGTAAGTATTCTTTTATCTTTACTTTTCTATGTAAACATTATTTTCATAATTCTACGCCTTTTATTTACTTAGTTCTTTTAAGTGTTTGGAAATCCTTTGAAGAGTTAAATTTAAGGGAGAAAAAACTCATAGTTCTCAGTTAAAAATGTGGAAGAGTTACTTATATTTTTAATTGAATTTTCTAAAGTATTTTAAAGGGGAAAAAAAGTTTTTTTCCCGTTTTGAAACACAGCACATTATTTGTTTTTTTAAAAAAAATTGTGTGTTACTTATTTATTATTACTCTTTTCGTACTACCATATGAATAAATGGTACGTATAGTAATGTCCAGAAACATTAATTTCGTAGATTATCAAATACACATTAAAAGGTTTTGCTTAAAATATATAGTTGTACTTTGTTTTACTTTCTATTACCTGTACTTTTTTGCTGTAATTCATTAATTTTATTTTATAGTTTCTAATATTGAAACAAGTTTTATAATTCATCGTGTGCAGTTTTCCACATTCCAAAAATATTTTATATATTTTTATAACTGAATAAAATCGATTTAATTTTTTCTCAAATCATTACATTGTTTGAGAAAATCGATATTTTTCTTAGAATTGAATGTATGTATACTTTTACTAAAATATTTAATCTAACCTACAATTCTTCGTAGAACACTCACCTGTGATTTCAAGTTACACTTTTTTTTCACTCTTTAGGTGTAATTTCCGTATAACTCGCACACGTTTCTTCATGAAGAAATTTTAAATGCACATGCTTGAATCCTTTATTTTTTGAAGTCATTGATTCATAAGAATTCAACGGTTTTTCAAATAATAATATTAAATTGATGAATGCTAAGTGAAACAACATGCGGACCTGAGGTAGTACTGAATAATTCTGTGTTTGTGTTCTATGCAGATGTATACCGAAATATTTATTGTGCATTGATTTGCCATAAATTGGACAAAAAGGAATGCAAATGAATATAAAAGCGTTCTAGAATGTTAAACTGTTGTCAAACTTATGTTCTGGAATAATTTAGTTCTATGAGTAAAAATGATTTTCCCAAAGATTTGAAAAATTTTTGAGCAATAAGTTTATAACTTTCAAAAAGGCTTCCAAAGCAATATTTTGTCAAATATTTTCATACGATTCCTTAAGTATTTTATTCACCCACAAAGGCAAAAAAAAGAAAAGAAAACATTTACTCTCTCATATTAGAAATATGGATGAAATTCCAGTAATATTTGACAAGATAGAAAATGAATCAATTTAGATTGTTGTAAATTAAATATTAATTGATAGATGGCGCTGCAAGTCATCCGAGAGATTGTGTAGTTTGTTTGGCTTGTAGGGTCAAAGTGTATGTTATGTTCTTTGCTGTTAACATGCCTTCTATGTGTGTCGTCTAATAAACAAAATGCCAAAAAGATGGACTGAATTATTGAAATGATATAGAGATATAATGAAAATATAATCGTCTTATTGACCAGGAACTAGAGAATAAGGAAATATAAAAGCGATGTACCTACTAGGAACAAAGGCAGTTTTTCACTGCAGTAGCAGGTAATCTTTTCTTACTGAGCAGTCGATACATAATTAAAATTCATGTTTACTTTTAAAACGTAGACGATACCGAAGTGCAATTTTCCGAATGATGTTTTTATTCATGTTTGCAAGAAAAGACGAATGTTTGAAAATGGTGTAAACTTAAGGATAAGAAATGTTTGGCGAACGCTTACTGCAGCTTTAAAAAAAAGAATATCCAGAAATTATTTTAGTTTGGGAGATCTCTAACAGATTGTAAGGAGAAATTATAAAAGAATGCGATTCATACATGCCAGTTATTACAGACGTTTTAAATCCGCTAGTTAAGGTTTTAAATGTATATATTAATAAGTAATTCAAAGAAAATTTAAGACGATAATGCGATGTGCGAATTTTAAATTAAGAAAAAAACGTATACTAAAGTAGAACAAGTGTATCATGCTAGAAATAATATATTTGTGGATAATAAAAGCATAGAGGAAAATTAAATTTATCATTACTTAAGAGACATTTAAAAAAATGTGGCGTATCTTACAATCTAGCACAAAAGGTGATTATTTTTTTTTTATTTACCAGGGTAACAGGTATATGGAGAAATCTAATTTTTTTATGTACACATTTTACTTATTTGTAAGGTTATGACTTTTACATCTGGCGAAAAACGCGCAACCGTAAATTTCGAAATTATTTTTTTGCATTAAATATGTGTGTTACATATTGGAATGTGTATGGTACATTTTTATTCTCACTATCTATCTTAAATTATGGAATATTTATAAGCTTTCTCAAGTATCAATTAATAGTTTGCACACTTATACTTATTTTAATTTTTTTTTCATTCTTGTAAATATAATGTAAAGCAATTTTTCCTCTTCGTAATTATTTTTTGTGAATTTTTGTTTTTCACATTATTTATGCTGTGATTATTTAATTGTTAAGTTTTGCTGAGTGAATTAGTTTGGATAAATGAAGTGTAAGTCCTGATCTATCTTATTTTGTAAGCAAAAGTAGTGCATTCAGTATTTTTTTATTTGTATTTGGGCTGCAGATTGGTATTTTGCCATTGCAGACCTAATACATTCCATGGAACTTAGTAGCTCTTTTTAGTGCGACACCATATAGGTGGAGCGCCAGTCGCTTCAGGTAATTTTGAAGTCCAGTTTCTTCCCTAGAAAGAGCACCTGAGCTCTGACGATGCGAAACTGACTTAGGAACAAGAGCACCCAAACCAAACAGGCACTCAAAGGATCATTTTACATGCGGCATAATCATGCTACATGGATGCTGTCGATTTGCTGCATCATGAAAATCCCCTGATTTGGGATGGGGTTGAACCCGAAACTCTAGGCGTACAAGGCCAGCGACAAACCAACTACGCCAATCAGCTGACATTGCATTCAATACTGCCTAGTAAAAAAAATGGTTAATTTGACTGTTTCGTTATTTTTCATTTTTTTAAATAAATTTATTTGCAAAACCCCTCATGGTCCACATTGCATAACAGAAGGCTTACAGACGAAAGTGGTTACAACATTATAAAATTTAAAAAAAATTACGGGTTAAAAAAGAAAAAAAAACATAAAAGAGACAAATACTTATATAAAAAAAGGAAGGGAGGAAATACACAAATATAAAGAAAGGGAGGTACCTATAAAATTTTTAAAATCTATACAGTAAACAAATTTAATCAAGACATTAAGACTTTCAGAACAATTCACCAACTGAGACAATACAGGTGGCCAGAAAATACCTAAGCCTTTCAACTCCTTTTTAAAATTTTCTCTTTAACAAAAATATAGATTACGATACAACAAGTCATGTTCTGCGGTTTCAGCATCCAGACCACAAGAACAAATATCATTACCAATTAAGTTAAACCCGGATAAATAGCTCCTAAAATTCGTATGTCCTGTTAGAATCTGATATAACTTAAAATCAGTAACAAATTTCTTACATTTTAGCCGTTCATAAGTGTTTGGAAAAAACTTTTTAGTCCACAAAGCTTTAGGTGAGGCCAAGAATTTGGAGTTCCAGGCGGAAAAAGTTCTTTCCCAAGCTAAATGCTTCCAGAAGGACGATGGCAAAGACATCGAAAGGCCTATGTCTTGGCAAGTTGCCTCTTTGGCTAACTGGTCCACTCTATCATTGCCGAGATTTCCACTATGGCCTCAAACAAAAGGAAAGTGGATATCACAGTGTTCAAGGTTGTACAAAATAGTCTGAACCTACACAACACTGTTGCTGAAACATTTGACTGTTTGTTATAGAAAAGGTAAAAGAGATGGAAAAGAAATAAATGGATTTCTTAAAAGAGTTTTACAAAATTTCCAACATAAGAGGAATCAAAAGAATTTCATTTTTGCGTCAATTTTGAATAGTTGAATTTAGAATATCTTCTGTAAGACGGGTTCCCCCCCCCCCTCTTTTTTCGTTATTTTGAATTGAAATTCCTTAAAGAATAATTTTTAACTAACGCATAATTCGTAGCTCTTCTACTTCATAAATGAATCAAAGACATCCTAAATGACTTATATTTCTTAAACGTTTTTACTCTAACAATCAATAACTTATTATTTACAATTACAAAATCAATTACAGAAATTTTATTTTTACAATAGAACGTGCTCTTCAAGACCCATAGATCTTATCAGTCCTCTAAAAGAAGTTACAGTTTACAAGTATCTAGACAATCAACCTTTTTAAAGTAATAGCTCCAGTCATTCGTACTCATAAAAAAATTGATTATTCAAGAATACATTTTTGTCTGAAACTAAAAATAAAGTAGAAACTGAACAAAGAACATCTCTCTGTTATTAAACTTTTCCTCCAGAATCTTTAGAACAGAAAGCCCAATTTAAGATGCAAACCCTATTGTCACGTTGAGTCCTCATTAAAAATGGAATTCGTATGTAAATTAGACTGAGATTCTTAATAACAGCCCAAAACGTCGTTAAAGTTCATTTCTTTTGGAGCACGCACTTTCACTTCCTTTTTTTTTATCTTTCTTTATTTTTTTGTTCGAAATACTTATCGCGCGTCGAAATTTTTATAAAATGCAATTATTTACGGCATTATAGTGATTCTCTCTCTCTCTCCTTTTTCTTTCTTTTTTTGCTGAAAATATAAAGAGATTGCGTTAAGGCTTTGTAATAATTTTGTTTGCTTTATTGAATGCTTATTCCCTTTGGATTATTTTATTAATAAATAAGGGAAAATGCATTAATTAGTTTCATGCTTTAGAATTCAACTCAGATATATTTCTTAGAATGAGCTTAATGACATTAAATAATACTTGTATGTATATCGAAGAAAATAAAAAAAAAATCTACAATTTTTTAAGTAGCACATTATAAGTGTAACTACCATTTTCAGTTTTACATTTTTAAGGTTTTAAATTATGTGAGAGGCTTTTTTTACTTCAAATGAACCCCTGTTCATTTTACCGAATATTTTTGTATAGAATTAGATAGAACTGTGTATGTTCTAGTTAAGGTATCCGACTATCCTAAAATTGTGAATTTTGCCAAATTTTGACAATGTTTTTATGACTTTGTTTTATAGGCCATCTTATCAGATTTATAAAAATGCCAAGTTTATTATTTTCTGTTCACTAGAACAAAAACTATACAAGTGTTTTTAGTAAAAGCAGAAGTCATTACTTCAAGCAGGAAGTCTTACTTTAAAACGCGTTTTACTCGAAATGTGCTTTTTTTAAAAAAAATTCTCAAATGGGGCCAGTGGTTGCTCAAAAATGTTTTTAAATAATGAACTGTAATTTTTTGTGTATGTTCTGTATATTAGTAGAAGTGCTTTAACCTTCAGATTTAGCAATCACCGTTTTGTTACAAAACTTACAGTCTCTTATGTTAATATAATAACTTTTTTTTTTTTTTTTAGCAATTTTAAATAATAACCGAGATAAAGTGCTCTAGTTTTTGGAAAAACTAAAATATCTCTTATCCTGAAAGTCATTTAAAAAGAGTAGCATAACAACACATCAGAATAGAAAAATTGAAAATTTGTTCATAAACTTTTGGTATAGAATGGGCCGCGTTTATGTTATTTCTTGCAAATTTTTATCCATTTCTTCCTATTTTAGTAATAATAATTTATTTTTCTCTTCTTAATGTTAGCATATTTTTCTTAAAATGTGCTAAGCAAATCTAAAAACAACAAAAAAGTCCCCATACCTCCATTTTTTTTTTAAAGTTGTCGCAAGTAGTCGTATATTTTAAACATTAATTTGTCCTTGAGTAGGGCTTATAGAAATTATTAGTGCTGCGACTTACACTTACAGTGAGTTTGAGGAAAATATCTGAAAATAAGATATTATCGTATTTAGATATACAGGAATGATGCATGGATTTAAATAAATCGTATATAAATATATTTAATGCGTGAATAAAACAGATATTCAGATTCTGAAATGCAACAATAATCGTTTGTCAAAAAACTATTAGTAATATTTATGCATGGATATTCAACTCATTTTTGGTTTTTCAAGCATGGATTGTTTTTTTTTTTAAATTTCATTACAAACATAAATACATGTTCTTCCGAAAATATTGTACAAACTATCTGGATCGACCTAACTCAAAATGTTTTTTTCTTCAAATTGGCGTATCCTGGTTAGTTGAACCCTTATTTAATTTCAAAGGGTTTTCATTTTTTTGTATCTTATTAAATTTTTGAGTCCGATGTATCCTTATGGTTATAGACACAAACTCTCGACAGTGGCGTGCCCATGAATTCGAGTCCTAATGCCACTGGAGAACTCCGCGTGAAGGAGCCGATATACACTAAACCTGTCAATGCTCAAGGTCCTCCAGTTGACGTGGTATGGTAGTTTGAAGAGGGGTGGTGCAGGCTCAGTGTCGTCTTCATCACTTGATCAAGATCCAAAATAACGGGGTATTTCGTCAATAGCCTATCGTGTAACTTATTGTGTGACATTAGGGGCTAATAAACACTCACTGAGTAATATTTTTACCGCCTTTTTTTTTGTCATCGCTTTATTTCACTTATATATTATGTTATATAAAGTTATTTATTATAAACTGACATTTCTATTTTATTTGCATTCACTTTTGAATCAAATATTCTGTCAAAGACAATGTAAGATTAACCCCCTAAGGCTAAAAAGCATATTAATCTATTTTGTAGGAGGCAGTTACCATAATCTTTTTTGACGCTTCGCGCGAAGCTGACCAATCATTCATTCAATTTTGTAGGGTCTTTTTAATGCTAGTATGGGACTCAATAAAAATAATTACTCCTAGTTTTAGATGAATATGAAACTTGAAAGTATAAATTGTGGGATTCAGAATCATTGTGTAGATGTTAGTAAATTTGAGATATTTCTGCTCATTTTTTTTCCAACTCACTTTATGAGAATGATGAAAATAATTACTGTCGAAAAATCCGGTGCATAACGCTCACTTTTAAAACAGAAAAATAAGATTGAAATTTACGGGTGTGCGATATACACTGTGTGTAAAAACGAGTAGGTACTTTAAAAATAAAATAAGTTGAACATAGAAAAAATTGGATTTGTACATAGATTAAAATACTGTTTATTGAAAAGAAATGACATATCTCATGAACTGAAAGGTTTGCATAATTTTAGAAGTATATTACTTTTTTCTGAAGTTTGGAATCATACCTCGACCTCATACCTCATACCATACCTCATAAATGACTTAAATACATAAGAGCATTGCATACGTACGCTTCAGTTTTCTTCGAAAAACAGGAGGGGGGGGGGTGCGTTATACAGTGAATATACTTAAAAATTGTGCAGCTTGAAAGTATAGGTGCGCGTTATACATTTTCAGAACCCAAAAGAATATTTGAAGAAAACCCCCTTATTTTGAATATAATCCAATAGATGTATTTTAAATTTTTTCTCATATTTTTCAATTTTTGCATCACTAAATGTAAAAATATTTGGAGTTTTAAGTTCTGCAATCTTTCTCTAGCATAAATTATTTTTTATTACTATGGGAGAGACAGTGGCGAATAGAGCCGGCGGGCTACTGAACAGATTCTCGGTGGGCGGAAGCGATTTCGGGACAATCAAGGAACTCTTAAGATCGAATCGACAGATGATTCGGCGAGGCAGGCGCATTCAATTATTTTTTTACGATAATGACAATGAATAATAACTTATAATTATACTTGCATCTTATATGGGACCTTAGAGCTGGCATACTTTTTGATGACAGAGTTGATTTCTTTGCCCAATCCACCACTGGGGGGTGAGTGAGCGAGTGAGTGAGTGAATATTAACATCCCACTGTTCAGCTACACGAGGGCTTTGGGGACGATCCGCGTAATTTTGAACCATGGTCAAGTGACGCGGACGATACCTGAGCTGGCACCCCCTCTCCTAACTACCACACCAAAGGTTCCATTGTTCCAAAGGCAACGTCGAAAGGTGCAACGCCAACAGAAGAAAGTGTGAGCAAAAAAGTTATATCATCAGCATACATGTTGTTTTTTTTTAAAAAAAGGGAAAAAGTTATTTTACAATTTGATCTATAGTTTTGTCTTTCAATGAAAAAGAAAAAAATCTGTGGATTTGCCCATTCATCGTAAGATGTGAAAAAGTGTTCCATTCGTCAAAAAAGGGAAATTCCGTTTTTTCTTCACAGTGCAAAAATCTCAAATTTTAAGATAATTAATACTACATATTTTGTGTTGATTTATTTCACTTTAAATTTATTTTAATTATTATTTATTTGGCATATTTTTAATATTATTGCAATGCTTGTTTTGAAGTGTGATAAAACAATAGTTAATTAAATAAGAAATATAAATTTTTTCATGTGTGAGAAAACAATAGTTATTTAATTAAGAAATATAAATTTTTTCATATTTGATATTTGAACATTGATTATTAGTAACTGCAAATTTTTTATTTGTGTTGATATTTTAATTTTATATTTTTGGTATTTTTATTTTGTACTTCAAATTTTTTAATAATTATTTAAAATTTTAATTTTGATATGATTTTCAGATCTTATAAATGTGCGAAACATGGGTCCATCTTCCAATCCAGTTCAAATTTTTTCCTGTTTCCATCTCAGTATTCTGTTTCAGTTTTGGAGAAGTGTGTACTCTTGGATGGAAACAGGGAGGAGTTTGAATTAAATTCCCCTTCCTTATACGATTATTGGGTTTACTTTTAGACAAAGTCTACTCTTTTATTTTGAAACAAACTTGGATGTTTCTTTGATGTTTGTCCTTGATGGTATTTTATACTACAATTATGTTTTTGAATCTTATTTTTGTTTTCATTCCATTCCAAGTGTTTATTGTTTTTATTTTTGATATAGTGTATGTTTATGATGCAACGTTTATAGTGGTAACCGGTATTATTTCAACCACTCAAGAAAATGTGAACATTTTTAACTTTGATGCATATTGAACTTCCATGCATTTTGAGCTTTACTACAATTTGAATTTAATACACTTTGAATTTTAATACATTTTGAATGTTATTTATGGGTACCCATATTTTGCAGCTATATTAGTGTATGTTTATTGTCATATTATTTCATTTCTGTGTTGGAGTTTTTATGTCTGCTGGTTGGTGTGAAGGAAAATGTTTTAATAATAATATCTAATTTAAAATTTAATATCTCTGTAAGATACTTGTGTATGTCAAGGGCCCTGGCGCATACACGTGGCTTACGGAGGGGGGGGGATGTAATGACTTTGTGACGGGTGTTTACGCGTTTCACTAACCTTCTCTCAAAATCTTTTAAATTGTAATTTTTTTAACCAATCCCCACTGAGAGCTAAAAGTGTGACTTATGCAAATAAGATAATTTCGGGTTTAGCGAGTTCGAAAGAGATATAAAAGGGAGAAATGAAATGAAGAGAGGAGGATGACTACGTGTTTTGATAGAGGAGTTAACTGCGTGATTGATTAAGAAGGTGATTCTAGGAGATTAGTTTAACTAAGTGAAGTTTGTTAGCTGAAGGAAGATTATTGAAAAAGATTCATTAATTCGGTTCGGACGTAACTGAAGATATCCAGGATTGCAACCGCTCCATAGATTCTACATGTATTCAAGATTCCTGTCTTAATGAGATATCAGGTCTGTGATTTTTATAGATTAGATTTAAAGGCGTAGTTTGATTGTATGCGTTATTCCCCGTGGTATCAGTTAGTGTTCCGTCGTTCATAATTGAATTCTGATCTCACTCCACTATAATTTGTTGTTCTTAAAGTTTGATTAATATTTGTGTATTTCTATCATAAGAAATAATAAATAGTAGTGATTTTTTATTTATGTAGTTATTAATTATGAATCCAACATATCCAAATTTAGATAATGTGCAAAGAGGAATTAATAATCATAGGGGTAGTGAGAGACTACGACAACTTCTTCTAACTCTCTTTAACTGTACCCCGTTAAATCATTTCCTAGTTCTTTCGCATCTTAATCTAATTGCTCGAGCATATAATCTTAATCGTAATCTAATTGCACGCACGCATAATCTTAATCATAATCTAATTGCTCGCGCGCGTCGTACGACCTTCACCGCCAGCATAAGAACTCGGAGCACACGGTTATGCCTCTCTTCTTCGCTTCTTGTCTCTTGTCGTTATGTAGTCTGCTGCAGCTAGTGTTGGTGTATTGTGTGTGTGTGTCTAGTGGTGATTACGTACATCTATGTGTCGTCCTTGTCTTCCTTAAATGTTTTCAAGATGTATAATAAACCAATTTAATTAACCTCAAGAATGTTTCTTCAATATCAGTTTAAAGAATCCATTTCAACGAATATCGTCGTATTACACACACACACACACACACACACATATATATATATATATATATATATTATGTAGTTATATTTTGTCAACATATTGTAAGCGGTAAAAAATAAATTAGGAATCTTCATCTCCAAATTTTAATTTATACTTCAATTTTGTGTCAAATGCTTTAGTGTTAGTACTTCAAAAATAATGTTCCTAATTACCTTTTCCTCTAAATTACACTGAATTTTTATTCCATCTTTGCTTTTTACACCTTGACTGTATCACATCGATGAGTAAATTGTTTTCTTCGTCTATTACAGATATTGCCAATTTGTAAGAATAATATTGAATTGGACTTATAGTGCCTTTTTGTTATTCTCATCATGTGTGTGAGATAAATAAGCAAATTTACGTCATCATCATGAAAAACATTTTATATAGAGAGAGATTAGTTTGGATTACCTATAAATCGAATCGATTTCTTCAGAAGAGGTTTTGATATTAACTGTAAAATCAAAAAAAAGTCTTGTTTTTCATTATTTTTTTTAAAAAATTGAAAATAAAGTCAGTGTTAAATATAAAATAATGTATGACATGTTTTGCGCATCAGAAATCTGTGTTTTAGTTTTTACACTCTTGAAAAATCTTATATATATATATATTACAAAAATATACAAAAAATAGCTATAAACCTAAGATTACTATAGTCATGATAGAATAGTCTTAGCCACAGTAGTAATAGAGCAAACTCCTGGCCTTAGGAACCAGGATTGCAGGTTTAAACAATGCAAACCTTCACCTGAATTTGCCAATACTCAGGGCCATAGGAAAGCAAGAAATTTCTAGAGAAGAGAAAGTTTAACTATTATTATAAATAAATCCATAATCTATTACTGTAAACGATAATATTATAGCCTGTAATAATTACTAAAATACTTTAAAATCAAAGTTAAAACTATTAGATAAAGACTTACCATGTGAGTACTGCAAAACATATTCCCCGGCAATGGGCAATAACATTAACGCATAAAATTAAGTTTTGATGAAATAGCATTAAGACTATATATAAACACGTTTAAAAAATCTATATTTTGTTTTAAAATTTATAGAATATATATATATATATATATATATTTAAACTCTTTTATACGCGTAAATAAAAAGTCTGTGTACCAAATACGTGATCTTTCATCCGAGTTGATGAAGCAACATCTAACTCAAAACAAGGAAAAATATATTGAACAAACAAATAAAATAAATTAAACAATACTGAGAAAAACAGAAATGCGTCAGGTATGTACCAGTTGAAACTATCCGAGCACAACAATAGTACAAGTGCATTTCTTTTATTGGCCCTACACACATAGAACCAGTTTGGTAAAGAAAAACTTCTTTTTTGTTTGTTTGCGTACTTGCTTACTTCCTTTTCACCCAATAGAACGAAATGAAGTTGCAACAGATAAACCCAAAGTTTCTCTCGGACAGATGGCAACGAAGCGGAAGGAGGTAAAGACAACAGATAAAAGGAGTTGGTGTTTGCGGTTGTTACTTTTAATTGGAATTGGAGATTTAGCTGTCTTTTGTGTGTTATTTTCTTAAGGGGAAGTTTCGGGCACCCTCTTTTTTTTCTTACCCCGGGAGGATCTTGTAAAAGACTAAATTAAAGTACTGACTTAAAAGGAAATACAAGATCTCTTATTCTTTGAAGTTGATAATTGTTTTTGCACCTCGATAAAATAATCTTATTTTCTCTGTATTTGTAAAAAAAAATACGTTCACAATTGTTTCTTTATGTGTTGATATTTTATTTACTAGAAAAGTATGTAGAGTATTTATAATTAGATTTTAAATCTTTATGCTTTTAAATACTACATTGCGAAAAATGCTTTCCCATATTCTTTGAAAACTGTTATTGACAAAAAATTGTCTCAGAAGTATGTTGGTTTTGTATTTTTAGTTATTAAAGGTTTTTTAACTAATGGTCTTCTTTTCATGTCCAAAGCATTTGTAATTTTAGTTAAATAACATTTAAAAGAGTATTTATTTTTATTCAAACTTAATACTTATTTTTTATACTTAGTATTTAGTACATCACTTTTTCATTAGTTACTCTTTTTTGAAACCTAAAATCAATCACAAATTGATATGGAATTGAATGAGTTTTTTTATCATATATTTCTCCTAATTAATGAAAAGAGATGAAATTATGTTATTTATTAACACGAAATAAAATAATTACAACACGTTCGGAAGTGTAGGGGACTACTAAAAATTAAGTTATGATTTCGACATGGAAAGTCTGTGTGGGAGGGGGGCTAACTGGCTCCCCTCTCTCTCTGTCTGGCACGTCTCTAGGAGTGGGGGGGGGAAACAAAGCATCACCAACAAACTGCATAATAACAATTAGATTTATTCCGACTTTGAATACACACTTAAACAATCACAAGTGAAACTATAAGAAGAAACCTAGGAGTGATATCTAAAGCGTCGATTATTCCTAATATTCAACTCTAAGTAAACCCGACTACCAGAAATAGATAAGGAGAACAAGCACTAATGAGCTGATTCTGATTATACTATCTTAAATCTTCAATCTAATAATTTAATCTCAAAAATTACCTTCTTAACGCGCGCTAGGTTTGTGAAGTAATTACTTCAGTGTTCACACTTACTTGACAGGTTCACGGCTCTTTCTCCCTTACATCTACAAAACCTATATATATAGACTTTATATATTCAAACTAATTTACATACTATATCTATCTCGTGTTCTTCTTGAAAGGCTGTGAATTAATGTAAATGCTAGCCCCAAAGTTTCCCCAAGAGGATTAGTAGGAATATCTCGCGAATAGACCCGTCACAAGTTTTCAAAAAATGCTGTTGTTTCAAAACAACACCTTTAAGTATTTGAGCAGATATACTCCCCACAGTTTATTATTAAATTTAGCAGTAAATGAAAAGCATTATCAAACATGATAAAGAAGACATAGTTTAGAGGAATTATTTCAAATTACTTTAAGATATTGTTTTTGAATAGTATTTTTAAGTTAATCAAAAACATTTGTAGAAAAATAAAGCATAGATTCAAACTTAATAATTTGAAACGTTGAGTGAGCCTAAAATGTTTGTAACATATTTAAAAAACCAGTTTAATCAATCGATTAGAATAAATGAGAGTATTTTTAAATATATCCTTTGAACCAGTAGCGCACACAGGAGTTTCTCAAAGGGTAGGGGGCAGGTTTGAAATTCCACTACTCTCGTATCATGCTCCAATATGCCGTCCAACATATTCTTTTGATTTTGTCAATTTTTGAGGAAAAAAACAGCAAACAATTTATTTTTGAATGAATAATCAGCATTAATTGATAAAACTAATTATTAATACAAGTACTTAAATAAATTGTACTTACTATATACATAGGATTATAATCAATCTAGAAAAAAATCAAGGGATTTGGGGGAGGGGGGGTCCGGACCCGAAGGCACCCCCTCCCCCTTCTGTGCGCCACTGTTATGAACTGCTATAATTTCTATTTTACTTTAACTTAAAAAAGTACTTCTAGACTACTTGCACAAATTAGCATACATAAAAAATAGTAATGAAACATAATAACTAAGTCTAAGCACATAACCCCTTATTTCTGTACATGATTTGAGGTAATTTTTTTCACACTTTTCAAAAAGAAATGTATACTAATTCAGATATTTGAAATTTAATTGAATTTTTATCAACTACTTAAGTTTGTTCTATTTTTAATATATGTGCATTTTGTTATAAAGTAGCTCAGATGGGAAAAAAAGGGGGCGGGAGTCAGCTGTATATATTCATTGTAGTACTATCTAATAATGTTGAACGTTGCTCTGTCTGAAGCCTCAGCAGTAATATTTTTTCCAAATCGTAAAGACAAAAATAACTACTATTAGATTTAATTCACGTACCAATCTTGTAAGCCTTATAAGTAATATTTTAAAATATATAACTTCCTAATACTTTACATTTTCAAAAGACAATGGTATAAGAGCCTGATAAATAGCCTAAAAAAGTTTCTTACTCTGTATTTCACACCTCTAAGCTACAGCGAAAGTAATGTACGAAACATCTGCTCTGCGAAAGATACGGTTACAGATGCCTAACTGCCTTCCGGAAGAGCCATTCTCTCCCGAAGTACAGAGATGCAGTATGACGTCGGAAATGTATGGCAAGAAAGATATTGCGTCGTATAAACGTTTGCAGGGGAAACGCTATAAGGGTTATTGGACCATCGATTTGAAAATTCCACTTGCTTTTTTTTTATTTATTTTGCTTTTCTTTGGCATTATATTCCTGAAAGAATGTGAAGCGAAAGCTATTTTCTCTTATAAAGAGGTCCTGTTTTTTGTGTTAGAAGTGAAATCTTTGCTATGTTCGTTTTGTACCTCTAAAAATATGTTATTCGAATTTTAAAGTATTTTTTTTTTCAAATTAAAAGTGCGAAGAAATTTTAGTGATAAGGGGAACATGAAGTGTATCGCTCAAAATGTCGTGCATTATATTATAAATTAATATGATGGAAACATATTTCAAAGTATTCTGTCTTCCTAAAGGAATTTAAGCTGATATTTTCTTTTTATTATGTAATCAGGTATACAGTGTATCTATTTAACGCTCACAAGTGTGGGATCTGTTGATTCCCTTTTAATCTATAATTGTAGGATATTGATTCCCTATCATTTTCTTCTGCACTACATATGCAATAAAAATATAAATACAAAAATGAAAAAATAAGCTATGGAGATGCGTAAAATATATTCATGTGTATTTTTCTGCTTATTTATGTAATCACTATATGTTATATTTGTGTATTTCAATTTTTAATGCCTGAAATTGTAAAATTATATGGATTAATAAAATTTTAAAATTGAAATAGGCGTTGAGTTTAATATTCTTAATCCACATAAGCAAAAACAGAGTATAACATATAAAATTATAAAAACAAAGAAGTGTATTTGAAAAAAAAAATATTATATTCAAAAGCTAAATGAAAACATATCAATCAGCCATGATTGAAATGAATCTTGAAAAATATTTCAGGATAAAGACATATGAATCAGAATAAAAAAAATGTATGCTTAAATATAACCAATTTTATAAAAATATAGTAAGAGATTAGGTGTTTGGAAAGAAGAACGCCAACGCGGTCTAAAGTCACTTTTCCTAGCAGTGGGTCACATTTATTAGATCACATATATATTCACCTGAAATCCTCACATTCACGTTGTACCGAAATTTTAAGAATAAGTAGTTAGGACAGATACTAACTTATTTACTAGATTGTTAACACCACCTGCATTGCTTCCAAAATGCAATTTTGCAAAACAATCGATTAATAATATGTTCCCTCCGATAACTTTTCATTTTGTTTGTAAATATACTTCTTAAAATTCACTACGTATGTTTTTCTTTACTTTCTTCTTCTTTTCACTTTAAACTAAGTTTTCATTCTTCAGCTTTAAATTGTAAATAAGATTTCCCTGAAGTGTTTTAACAAATTATTTCTGAATCAAAAGTCATCTTAAGTTTTTATTTTCCTAAACGTTATTATAAGTATTTAGAGCTAGTTGTACTGAATATTAAAATTGTTGATTATCAACTGAAACATTCAAAGGTTTTCAGAAAAAAAAATAATTTGATACATCGGTAGGATATAGAAACAATTAAAAGATTTCTTTATCCACTAAATGCATATTTTATAAAAAATTTCCTTGCAACATTTTTTTTTTTTGAAAATATAAATTTGTCTTTAAAGGAGAATATTTTTAAAAAAAGTTAGAAAAGTTTTACTTTACTTGAAAAAGTCACACACACATATCGTAAAATCCGGCGTATAACGCGAACTTTTAGCACAAAAAATAAGACCGAAATTTATGGGGGTGCGTTATAAACCAGGAATAAAAATGAGGGATTTAAAAATAAAATAAAAATATGTACATTGAAAAAAATTAGACTTCTAAATATATCGAAATACTGTTTCCTTAAAAAATATTACACTTCTCTTTTAAACTGAAAGGGTTGTAGTTCTAAAAGTATACTATTTTTTTTTCTAAAGCTTAGAATAATACCTTGATAAAATATGACTTCAAAACATAAAATCATTATATACCTACATTTCAAGTTTATTCGTAAAAATGCGGCTGCGCGTTATACGTGCAATCCATTTCTTATTTTCAAATTATTTCGACGATTTCCAAGAAAACTCTTAGAAATAATCGCACAAGAAAGTTCAATGCAATGTCTTGAATTAAATAACATCTTCTACATAAATTATATCAAACAAACACAAATTAAACACTTTCCGTCAGAAAAATGTTCTTTAAGTCTGTCCCCTTCACTGAAGCATCTCAGAAGAGTCTGTCAGCTATTTCTGTGGAGTAGACACGCTCTGTGCAATCAGTGGCTGTAAATGAACTCGAAAGGAGATAACGACAGACGGATTTGAGAGCTCTCTTCTCCGAATTCAAATAATGTTCGCCTCCCGAGTTGTGTTTGGCGTTAGAAGGATACACTTCCGATATTAAAGTATGGAAATAGTGCACCGGCTAATTTATGGCAGAGATCGATGCTTCAATATAAGAGCAGTACCGGAGTGTTTATTTTTAAAGGGGTTGGATAGAAATTGCCCTGTGCATTAATTTAAGGATAAAAATTCTGCTACTATAATAATATTAATTAACCTATTTTACAATTGTAGATACATATACTATAAAGTCATATAATACAGAAATATGCATATGTATAGGTATGATAGTAACATTGTAATTTATCATTTCCATAGCTAACAAGGAGGGTGAAAGGTCTTGGGGTAATGGATTTAGTTCAAATTTTGTAGGATAGTAGATTTAGTTTCCCTGTTGATGAAGATATATGATCATAAGGTCCACTACTTAATAATTCTTTTTGATATTTGCAATGAAAGAATGCAATTCACTCGAAATACAAAGCAGCAGATGCGTATGCATCAATACTGCACTATTCAATACGCGAGATCCTTTTCGAAGTAATGGTTCCTTTACTTTTATGACAAGTTTCACCATTATACGGACAATGAGGGGAAAGAAGATAGTTATATTTTTATAGTTATTATGTTATTCTGATAAATGTTTTGTTTATTGTTTCCTTTCATTATTCATTATTTCCAGGCATGATTAACCTGCAATTAAATTACTTTTCCCCTGTTCTCCTTGCGAAATGTTTTTATTGCCTTGTAATAAATATTATTCTGCACTTATACAAATGGTATTGACAAATAAAATTCTAATAAGGTTTCTAGTCATTAAAGAAATTTAACTTTCAATTTATTTAAACTATATTATGTATCTTCATAAGTAAAAATAGACATAAAATCTTTGAAAAAGTTATTTACCATCCAAGGATTTGATCCCGCCTCTTAACGACAAGGAACACCGATTCGTTGCTGCTATGCTAAACCCATTGCGTTTATCACTTACTACAAAATCTACCATCCTACAAAATTTTAACTAAATCCGTTACCTTTAGACCTTGTATTCAATATGTAAGTATAATGCTTAGCTACATATTTACCACTTCATTTTACCCGAAATTAGTTGTGACATAAAAATAAGTAATTTTCTATTATCACATGGATTGGGTAACAGTTTTTGAACAATTAGCTCTTTTTTAGAATTATTAAAATTTTAAATGCTAAATGTGAAGCAAGTTTCACTTATATAAATTTACCTCCCCCCCCCCCAAATTATCATGTATTCTAAGCGTATTACACTTCTTATTTTATTTTACTTTGCCTAAACTCTTTGTAAATTTATTATTTAGAAAATATTTTAATAGAAATAATATTATGGTAATCCCATGTTGCAAGCACCAAAACTCGACATTGTTTTGATGGAAAAATTTTGACATGTTTTTATTTTAAACTTTAAGCCATCGTAATTAAAATTTGTAATTTTTCATAACAATATTTCATAAGATAAAAACTTTGATGTTTTGAATGTTGCATCTTTATGAGAAAAGTACTGAATACACAGACGCGTTGTCAATATATGTAAGTCATTCTTTCCTTTTAATTAGCGACGGAGAAAATAATTACAATATGAATCAGGTTTATTTAAATTTAATGGTTTTCTAAATGTTGAAAGAAACACTTTAGGCCATATTCACACATGTAAAGCAGACTGAAAACCAATTTACCTATTTTCTCCATTTAAATAATTATTCCCCCTTGTAAAATGCTTTTCTGTATATTTTTCTTGTATTTTTTCGCTATTTATAAAAAGAAGTTTTTCATGATACTGTAATAAACTTATTACGTACTATTGCAACAATGCCAATGTCCAATATTACTAGAACTACATAATGCATGTAAATTAGAGCTTTGTAATTTCAGCAATTAGTATGAACAGTTGTATTATTTATGCAACGGGGGTTGATTCTTCATTTGGAGGAAAGAAGGCTCCCCTCCGATAATTACGAGTACTTAATTTTAATTAATTTTATTTTACGTAAATACAAAATGTTATGCATTTCATTAATTATTTTAATCATAAAAAAATCACAAAGTTTATTGTTCAATTTCGCAATCTTGTTACTTATATTATAAGTAAATACTTAAATTGAACATGCTAAATCTTTCGCTGTTAAAAGTCTTCCCATTCGTCTGATGTCGTAGTTTGGAGATTAAGGTTCCAAATCAGATGTCACTCTCGTCACTTGACCGTAGTTCAAAATTATAAAATCCATCAGTTAAGCCCTCGTGATGTTTCAAAGTGACTATTACATACGATAGTGTCTTAAAACACGAGACTAAAAATTTGCGAGAGCCACAAATGTCAACGAAACAGCGGTAATCATTATTATCAATATTTGGAAAACATTACGTAATAGTAGAAGTTTTCCAGGTAACTTGATGGTGTTCAATAGTACGAAATACGTGTACTATATTCGAAAGCAATGGGATGAGACATTTTACATAAATAATTAACATTACCTCCAATTATCTACATATTAAATTCACCTTCCTACAAACAAAAATATTTTTATTTAATTTTTTCACCAGAGAAACATTTCGAAAGCATTCTTTTTTGAAACTCGCTCGATGAACTTCTCAGTTTATCTCTCACAAACAGGCAGTCAGATCTAAGGGCACCTGTATGTATGAGCTCCTCTGCAAGACATCATGGAGACCGCATTAGTGAGCTCTCAAATACTCCTCGTAGCCGCCAAAGAGATTGTTTTCCGTCAAAAAGATATATTCTCGATATTAAAGCACTGAAATATTGTACCAAATGTTGGGGACGTTTCTGACATTTAATGGGAGAGGGGATTCTATTAGCGATCAGTGTTTTAGAAATGACAAAGCGGGACGAATTCTACACGTAGGGGCTATGCATAAATTTATCAGGATACTTAATTACTGATACGTAGCTTACAATTATTTCAAATTCTGATGTGATTTGAGTTTAAAATTTTTTTCATATATCTGATATTTCTTCTACAGAGCAAAATCACAGGATTAACACCTTTACTTTTCAACAAATTATTGCTTTCGTTATATTTGTTAGCCTAAAGAGCACATTTATCAAACTCTTTTTCATGTTAATCAGTATGTACTGTTAGTACTATTTGTAATGTTAAGCTATTAGTTCAATACGAACAGTTTTTGTTTCTTAAAATTCTTGTTTGTATGTTTGTTTTTTTTTATCTTTGCCAACAAAAACATTTCATTATATAGATTCCATTCATGCACATGGCGAGCAAATGCATTGCCACTATATTAAAAATTAATTTTAGAGATATATCTTAAGCTATATATCTTATTTGATTGAACACTATACTAGTTTCAGATCCATTTTACAAATTTATGAGAGGGTAAATATTTTAAATACAAAAATAAAAATTATTTACTTCTCATTAATCTAAATTCAAAAAAGGATGTAGAAATATGTACAGAAAAACCGCAATGATTTTTTTCCTAAATTAAATTATTTACTCCACTTTTTCATATAAAAAGGATAAAATATTCGTTAAGTATCAATTTACAATTTGAAATAAAATTATATGTAATACAGAAAATTTATTTTCCTCTAACCTCTAAAACAGTAGAAACCAAAGTTTTACCTCATACCACATGAAAACGGTATCAAAATAGAAGAAAGATTCTTTTTTCAATTCCTACTATTAGCTCACTCTCTCCCTATATATATATATATCTTGTTCAAATTTTCAGTCATTAATAAAATACTTTCTATTCATCCAATCAAGTGAAGCTCAAATAGTTTTTTTTAAACTTGTAGTGCATAACATTTGATGTTAGTACATTTTTTTGAATATTAATTCATTAATTACCGGTTAATTAATTAAATTAACTTCTAGTTTACGTCACTAAATTAGATTCGTCTCCATCTTTGTAACAATGTAACTGTTAAAACAATGACAAATTTGCGACAGGGATTGTCACAAGAATGCAGACAAATCCTGCTCTTTTTTCAATTCCTATTATTAGTTTACTCTCTCCCTTATATATATATATATATATATATATATATATATTGTTCAAATTTTCAATCGTTAGTAAAATACTTTCTATTCATCCATTCAAAGCAGGAATTTATTTAATTTTTTTTTTAGTATTACTTGTTTAAAATAATTTTGCAAGCAACAGATATGGAATCAAATGTATATCTTTGAATTTGTTATGTAGGTTATATCAGAGGAATTCTGGAAGTAAAAGATTTAATTGTTTTGCACATTTTAAATTAAAACTATTATTGTTCTCTTATTTAAAACTGCATATTTAAAAGCATTTAGTTTAATTTAACCCACTTTACACTTTATTTTTCATTCCCAAGACTTTAGCTCTCTCTAAAATGGTCATTTCTTTTTAAGTGAAATTTTGTATCGAATATCTAGGGCAGTAATTCTAAACCACTGTGCCACCAAATTCTTCAAGTGTGCTGTCAACCTTTTTATAAAAGTATTTATACTCTGAGAGAAAAGAAAAAACAAAATATGGAATTGAATCATTCGTCCATTTTATAGAAATAAACCAAGTTCATCCATGACATATTTAACTTATTCTTTCGTGAATACATGCATGTAAAAATTTTAATTGTGTCCGTAACCAATTTCTGATAACCGATACATTTGTATATGAATTAAGGTACCCGATTACCCTACAATTGTACCCTACAAAAATTGACAAGTTTTTTAAGAATTTATTTTATAGGCCATCTTATTAGCTTTATAAAAATACCAAGTATATTATTCTCCGTTCTCTAGAACAAAAACTACAAGCGTTTTAGTAAAAGTAGATGCCATTACTTTAAGCAAGTTGCCGTTACTTAAAAACGCGTTTTACTGAAAATGACTGTGTTTTTTTTTTTTAATGCTCAAACGATGCCAGCGATTGCTAAAAAATTTTGAAAATAATTGACTGAAATTTTTTGTGTATGTTCTCTATAATAGTAGAAGTGTTTTAACCTTCATATTTATCACTCACTATTTTATTACAAAATTTACAGTTCCTTATGTTGATATAATCACTGTTTGTGTAAGCAATTTCATAGAATAACTAGGATAAAGGGCTATAGTTTTTGTAAAAACAGAAAATATCTCTTATCCTGAAAGTCATTTCAAAAATGAATAACATACCAACACATTAGAATTGAAAGATTTAAAATTTGTTCATAAACTTTTGGTACCGAATGGGCCGCGTTTTTGTTATTTTTTTGTAAATTTTTTCCCATTTTACTACTAATAATTTGTTTTCTCTTCTTAATTTTAGCATATTTTTCTTAAAATGTACTAAACAAATCTAAAAACCACACAAAAAAAAAATCCCCTTATCACCATTTTTTAAAAAAAAATAAAATGTGGAAGTTTTTCAATTAGCATGTCTTTTAACATAAAAAATTTGTACATCTGTACATAAATAACTAATCTTTTGGTACTGAAAATACTTTTACGTTTTCATATAAAAAGCCATCCTATCCAATAATAAATCCTTGGAATCTTCCTTATAAAGCTTGTCAGCTGGCAGCTTGTCCATATATACACTGTTTCAAATCCACAGCTGTAAATGAACTTCGCTACGAGGGATCGTAACAGACACATTACAGAGATTTCAAATAACAACTGGAAGAGACCTGAGAGATTGTTTGCTTTTAGAAAGATATACTTCCAATACATCTAGGTAGAAATATTGCAGCGGGTGATTGGGACGTATACGGAAACTAGAGTGTTATGAGAGAAAAGAAGAGTACTTATATTGTGAGGGGCTGGATACAAATAGCTTCAGTCTTAGCTCTAGGTGCCTAGATCCTAGATATTAAGAGTGTCCGGCAGTATGAATTTGAAAACATCTCGAATATGAAACAACGATTCCCTGTGCTTTTCTGCTTTACATTTTGGTTTATGTTTAAAAAGAATTTAAAAAAAAAAGGTTTTGTAAAAGTTTAATTTTATTTTTAGCTTGCAAATTATTACAATTTTAGTGAGTTTTCAATTTTTTTTTTTGAAAAATATCTTCACATATTTTGTTTGGATATCAAGAGCATATTAGTTTCTTGTGTATACGATTCTGTATCTTTGTCATGTCTGAAATTCATTAAACACCAAATTTTTCTATACTTTCAGATTTTGCGTAAATATCTCTTACAAATAATTATTTTTCCGTTAAACATTTACAATACAACGAGGAAATTTTAAAATAATTAATTTTTTTCTCATTTTAAATCTAACTTATTAAACTTCAAAATTATGCTTTATTCTGCATTTATTGGACAGATACAATAGATAAAATTTAACTTGAATTTAATTTTGATATTGTTGATGAGAAAGTTATTTTTTTCATGTTTAGTCATTTAATTAGAAATCTACATACAATATCACAAAATTTGGTTCAAAGCTTCAAAACACGTGGGAAAAAAGGGAAGAAAAGTATTATTATTTATTTTATTAAAATGAAATATAATTATGTGTGATGATAATATAAAATATTGAATAACTTATGAATGGTTTTATGGGAATACGGAACAAGAAAAAGTCTATTTTAGCTACTGTTTTGCAATGCTTTTAATTTGAAAAAGAGGATTTTCGTAGATTGAACAGTAGCGCCATCTGTCTTCAGAATTGTAGTTATTTGTTCCTAAATCTCCAGTTGGGACTATTTGCATGGGAAGGTAATTGTTCATACATTTTAGGAAAATAATACAGATTTGAGAGTTTCATTTTTTGATACTTGTTCCCGTGAGACTTTTTTTTTTTACTATTTGAAACATATCTATTTTCCCCCTTCTCTTTAGAAGTAAGATAGGTATATTCAATATTTCAGAATTTTTTCAGTAAATAGTTGTTGTAATTTCATTATAACAAAACTTCTTGTGAACCAAAGCTTTTGCTATAACTTTTCCACAATCTATCAATAAAATTTGTTTAGAATTTCATAAAATTACTTCGGAGTAATATTTCTTACTGTATAGCATCCTATGTCTCACAACCCTTCATTCTTTTCTGTGAATTTATACATTAATATATGATGTAGCACCCAAAAAATGGTTCTAATAAATAAATCCCATATTTTTGCATTTTAGAATTGGATTCATTCATTACAGTGGAATATCTTATATTATTTTACATATTTATACCATTGGAAAAAGAACAATGCATTTATAAACAAAGCATTTAGGCGGTTTTAGTCGGTGAAAGACGGTCTACAAAATTCTAGTTTTTTGAACAAATTACTCGTTATAGATCAATTATTAAATATTTAACTTATATACAATGATATTGAATTTGAATTTATTTTCATTCCTTCAGAAAACCATAATATGATCCATATATAATGAAAATATATTGAATATTTTTATTGAATTAGAACTCTGTTTTCTAAAACAGAGTAATATTATAATTTACTAAACAAACATACAATTCAGATTTTTAAAGTTTTTTTCTTAATGCTTAAGGAATACTTTCGACAATAAGTTATGACCGCGGTAGACTTGTGATTATGAGGCCGAACTAGTGGCCGGCGTGTCATCAGTTGGAGCTCAAGTGTCACAGAAAATTCACCTCGTAAAGGGGCTGATGCTTAATATGTCGTACCTCTAAATCCTCACAACGGTGTGCTTTTCAAGTTAAGAGCTTGCTGATGTGTCATCCTTGTTACTTACTACTGGCAAAAGCACCCGAGGTCTAAAGTCAATAGCCCTCGTATTGCTTTAAAGTTCTTTGTTGATAAACACTCCTTCAATCAACAGCAATATTCTTATATATGGGCACGATTATAAGGTTAAATGGCTAAATTAACCAGCATTTTTTTAAAATTGTGTAATAAAAATTTAAAGTAAATTTTTTTATAAATACATTTGAACCCCGATTTATGGAACCCCTATTTAGCGAATTACGCGATTTAATGAAACTCTTTCAACAAATAAAATGAAGGCGAAACCCCCTGTTTAACGAATAATTAACCCCAAATTAACGAATTATTTTAGCGGCTGGAAATTGTTTTATTCGTTTATATTAGAGGAAAAAACTGGATTTCATTTTAAATAGCACATCCTTTTTGTCCGTAACAGAAAAAAACTTTTCTTGTTTGCAACAAATTTCAAAGAAAAAGTGTGTGTGTGAAGACCATTGTCAGACTTTACAGGTGCCGATGGTAAGAGAGGAGATTTCTTTCTTATCTCATCCCGATTTACTACGCATTGGATATTTTAAGATTTTAACAATTTTGATACATTCGGTGACGTACTGCATATCTGTACAACTGAAGTTGAGGAGAAATTGTTTATTTTTCGGAACCAATGAAAAGTGATTCTGATGCATCAATTAATATTGAAACTCCCATCAAAACTGTTACATTTTTTAATGTTTTACAATGTTTGTAAACTGCGAAAACACAACTCTCTCTTACGCATTAGGATGTAAATGATGCAGTATTTTCTTCTTTGCATAGAATCGAAAGCGAACTGTTTCGAGTCAGGAATCAAAAAGATTTCAAGCATCTATTAGTCAGTATTTTAAAACTTTCAATTAAACTGTTGCATAATAATTCACTTATAGTATTTTTAGCTGATGAATGAAAAAATGTGCAATTTCTTATTATGGGTATTTTTGTGCAGTTGCTTATATAATTTCCAACAGGTAATTTGTATTTTGCTTAGACCCCGATATAACGAACCCCAAAAAAAAAAAGGATTCAGTGAATTCATATAATCGGGGCCAACTGTAAATGAAGAAATATTTCGTGGAATATAATGCTTTTAAAAAGAACAAACAAATAGAAAATGTAAACCTTTTTTTCCCCCTTTTAAATCTCTAATATTTTCAACATAAACAATTTTTTTAAAGCTTATAATAAAAATAAAACAGTAATTTTTATGCAAAAAAATGAAAGATTTTCTTTAAAAAATAGTTAATTTTTAAAAATGTTAAGGATGCAGTAAAGAAATATGCCTTTTCCGAACTGAAAAAGTAGTATAATTTATTAAATCCATTAAAAGTTCATTGAACAAATTCTTTAACAGAGTGTTTGCTTAGGCATAACCTTGAGCACCTTAAGGATAGTTACTATAGTGTCTTGGAATCTAATACTTAACTTAAGTCACAAAATAAGCTGCATTATTAGCATCCTTTCAAAATAACACCTTAAATGTTTAACATTTCAATTAGTGATCCTTATTTATTTATTTTGCAGTCTATTTTATGAAGTTAATACTGGATAATTTAATGTAATTTCAGAAATTTTATAATTTAAGCTAAGCAAAACTGTGCAAACAATGTTTGTGATAAACTTACCGTGTATGCCCCTGTATATATATACGTGCGATTTAAAAATAAAAATAAAATTGAAGTTTACAGCGCGTTATACACCGAATATGAAATGACATATTTAAAAATAAAGAAAAGATGAGCATGAAACAGTAAATTTTTGCATGTACCTAAATCCTGTTTATTTAAAAGAAATTACCTACATTATAAACTTTCATGATTGGATAACATGAAAAGGGCGTAACATTCATTTTTCGTTACATATTCCGGCATGGCACCGAATTTTGTTTTTATCTTTTCACCATCACTGTTTCCGTGATCCATAAGAAATAACCTTTCGTTCCTTCATGATTGTTAGAAATACTGTATTTTTAAATGACTTTCAATTATGTAAGGTTTTTTTTTTAATTTCATGCTTTTATTATCAAGGCATGCCCTACATCTAGATTCCAACATGCGAGAATTGCATATGTACATTTCAGATTTCTTCGTACAAAAAAGGTGTGCTGCAAGGTGGATATACATAAGAATTCATTGCGCTTTATATACCAGTGCGAGTAATACGCCGTAGTGTATAAGGTTATTTAATTATTTTATATAAACATTTATTATACAAAATAATTATTTCATAAATATTAATATGTTGTTTTAGAAGAAAAAAAATATACGATCTTATAACTTAAAACTTGTGTGCACGAAAAACATCTTTTCTTTCGTTCCACAACTATTTTATTACCTTAGGCTTCAAACGTACACACACAAAAAAAATGTTATAAAAATAAACATGTTGCACACATTTTTATTCCATACATAATATTCTTCTGAGACAAGAAAAAACGAAAATATTTCTTCAACAAATATCATTTTCCACTGCGTGAACGAGATTAAGAATCCACCAAATCGAACAATTAGTGAAACCGTCACAGAGACCACAATTAATCTCTCAAGAAATGAGCGAAATCATAAGAACACTTAACCCTATCCATTGATATCCCCAAACTAGTTTCCTGAATGGTGGCCACAGTCGCAATACGAATATATTTCCATATTTTATCCAGTATACCTCCCCTAGTGGCGTGACTCTTCACACTTAACGACAAGACAGCAAGTGGCTAGGTCTTAAACACATCATTTCTAGCGCCGAAACGATCACCGAGTTTCATTCTCATTTGCATCAACATCTAAACTCGAGGCGTCGTTTAAGCCCCATTTACCTCGGAATATTGATGGCCAGAATGGCAACAGTTCATCTCGATTCTAGACCGGTGGATGGGGAATGATTTTGTGGTGGCGCAGAACTTGTTCGTTTCAATTTGGGGAATTGAGTATTAATTATAGCTTGTGATATTTGAATGCAGATAGGTTAAATGGCTGAAGTAGAACTTGAATTTATTTGTTGTTTATACGTCCGTTAGTTAGAAACAAAGTTTTAATGTGCTGCCTTATTTTATAAGTTACATTTAGATAGTTGAGATAATTGTTAGCCTCATGATAATGCTTGTTTATTAATTTAGCATACTAATTTAATATTTAGTTTCTTTTTTCAGAATGCTTTCACTTTAAATTTGAAATGTTACTGTCTTAATAAAACATTTTAAAGTAATTGTTTTCTTCAAATTTGGAAAATATATATCTAAAGACTGATTCCTTCTAAGACATTCCCCCTAAGAAAAAAAATCAAAATTTTTTGTATTAAAAATGAAAAAAAAATAGAGTTTTAAAGTATATAAACATTTTATTTGTATTTAAAATCCTAATGGCAATGAAGAAATATGATTTTTTTTAAACTTATAAAAAGAAGACTTTTCAAAATTTAAACTATATAGGATCCTATTTTTTTAAATTTTGAGATTGATACATGGTAAGAACAATAATATAAACATTTGTTAAGCTTTTACTACTTATTGATATTTGAGGAATAATGTCCTCTTCCAGTTTGAATTCCATTCATGAGTAGCCCAAATACTGATAAAAAATTGATCTCACAGATCAAATAACTCATTGAAGTTTAGGACTAACTCTTCCACCCGTTTCTAGAAAAAATCTCAAATAATTTTTAGTTTCAAAATTTGTTGTGAACAAAGCGGTTTTAATATTTTTGAAGTAAACTTTTTGTATATACTTTATATTAACAACTGAATTGAAATCATGATTTTTAAAGTAAAAGTAAAGACAAAAATTTGCAGACCAGGATTGATTTATACTTATAAATTAACGAGTTAAATTATATATATATATATACATTTAAGTAGAGTGAAATTGGTTTAACGCGAAAACGCTTAAGACACAACACCAGTTAACATGAAATAATGCAATGGTCACGACATACTACTATGTATTTTCATCTATTTTTTCTTAACACGAAACGAAAGCCGCTTAACACGAAAAGATTTCCATTTTAGAAATGAACAAAATACAGAAAAAAAATCGTTCAGGCGAGATTTAAGAGGGGTATAAAATGAAAGAGAGGTCGTCTCACATGTTTCTTAAAACGGAGGCTAACGACTTTAAAATACCCTCAAAATAGCATGTGACACGAGCTAATTGTGTTAAGGTAAGCTACTTTCACCCTCCATCCTTACAAATAGTTCACAGAAGCATCTCATATGTTGACTTTGAAAATCGGTGACGCAGTGTGAGTAAAATTCAGTAAGTTTAATTCGCTTTTTTTTCTGTTTTAGAAGAATTTTTTTACGAGCACAATGGCAAAGAGTTCTGAGGGAAAACAAACTTCTATATCGCTTAAAATGAATATTGAACTTCTTAAGGCTGTTGATCAAAAGCAGATGAAAACGGAAATCTGCAAAATTCTGATATTGTTAACTCTACATTATGAACAATAATTTTAAAAAAATTATAGCAAATTGCAGTAATCTTCGAACGGACTAAGTTTGAGCCAGGGCGAAAACGGATGAGAACAGCCAAGAACGAAGATTTAGTGACGGCTTTACTTGTTTGGTTCAAACAAGCAAGATCTCAGAATACTCCGTATCAGTGACCTTTAATGCTAGTTTTGTATTAAATTTCATTAAGTGGTAGTGAATGTTTTTGTTTTATTGATTCTTATTAAATACGTGCATATATACATACCTAAGTATATATATATATATAAAATTAACTTAAATAAACATAATTTCGTCTAATGGTCTTTTTTTTTCTTGCAGTATCCTTTAACAAGAAATTCTCTTAATACGAGAAAAAATTCCAGGTCTTTAGTTTCGTGTTAAATGTTTTCCATTGTATATATAACAAAGAAATTCGAATTTCTTAAAAAAAAAACGAAACAAAAAATATGATCTCAAAGTCAAAGTCCCACTTCCCGTATTCTCAATGGTGAACGTACAATAGAAAAAAAAAGTTTTAAAATTAGTTAAGGAATTGATTAATTAACCAAGTGCAATTTCGTATTTAGGACCAAAAAATTAAGTTAAACTAGCTTAATGATGGTATATATATATGTGTGTGTTTGCGTGCGTACGTGTCAGAAAAATAGTAAGGAGTTAAGTGGTTTCAATATGGTTCACTTCATGAGAAAGGGCATTATATGTGACCACCAGAAAATTACAATAGAAGTGAGAGGTTAATATTTGTCCAATCAAATATATTAGAGGGTCAGTGTAATATCTTGCTGACGATCACGTGTAGGTTGTTATTTGAGGAACGAGAAGAAATTTTCCTTAAATATGTATTCGTTTAAATTATTTTTTTCTTTTGTGTTTTACAGGTTCATGAGATGAACAGTGCCTACCTGGAGAACAATACGCATTTAACAGTTCATATAGAGTGGTTGGAGTCAGTGCTCCTCTTCAGCGCC
>BMAO01024829.1:123398-150412 GCA_019973975.1 Trichonephila clavata
ATAATACTTAAATTGCTTATTTAATTATGTATTATACTAAAGTGTTTCAACTCATCAAGACATTAATAATTTATACTTTGAATATAATTCGGTTTTATATGATTGATATTTTAGAATGAACAATTGGATCAGAAAACAATAACTGTAGTGTTACTATCGCTAAATTATATTTTCGTTAGTAAAAAATGTGTAAGTTTTTCTAAAATATTTTATTTATTCAATTTATATTTTTTTTAAAATTAGAAAATCGAACCTCTTTGTTATAATTATTAATCAACTTGTAATTTTTTGTAAATTTAATAAAATTAAAGTATTCTCTAAAAATTATTTTTAAAAAAGATTTATTATGCGCTGTTTATTTCAACAAGCAATTACTTCGGCATCAAAGTTTTCATTGATGAAACTTTTTTTAAATACAAAATACATTCAATTTCATTAGACTTTCCATTTAAATATTTCGAACAGAACGGTTTTCAGTTCTAACAGTAAATGAACACAACAAACCAAAAAAAGAAAATGTTCGAATCTTTAATTCTTTTTTTCCCTCTTCTTCTCTACTTCTCTTCATTGTTCGAAACCATTGAATATATTGGTAGGCTAGAGAGTTCGAAAAATTCTACTTTTGTTTGTTTTCGAACTCCTCTAAAGTGTTAATCAAAAAATTAAACGAAAAAAGTGGGGGGAAAGAGAAAAGCGCGTTTAAAATGTTATTCATTTAACTCATGGATTCTTTTTTGTTTTGTTTTGAATCACGGATTCTATCCCCCCTAGCACTTTTGCTTAAAAAAAAAGTTCCCTTTAATGTTATTTTAACTTGGTTACAGACGATGTTAAATTCTTTTTCTTTTTAATTCTTTCGCAGCTGCCATTTTTTTTTAAATTTCATTTTATTTACCTTTTCCTCTGAGTTTATTCTAAAATAAAGTTCTTGTGCCATTTTCTTTGAAGTTAATTTCGATACATCGTTCTTTATCGAAGAATTGAAATAAATTCTTTTTTTAAAAAAGAAATATATTCCTCTTTGTGTTTATAAAAAAAAAGTTTCGTCCATTGAATGGGGTAATTTTTTTTCTTAATTTATACCCAACGGCTGTGTTTTATCGATATTTTGAGACTGAGTTTTTCGGAATTGCTACTTTTGTATTTCTTCTGAAATTGTCTAATTGTGATTTTTCGCTTCATAGTTTCTTGAAATCATTTCCATTCAAAAGCAAGTATGCGAGCTAATTATGATATTGTTAGACGCGTAGTGATAAAATTAACTGCGGAAGGGTACTTCATTTACAAAGAACTCATCTTTCGAGGCTTATATATTTTATTTATTTGGTTTATTCATATACTTTAAAGAAATTTTCATGTCTTGTCTGTATTGTTTAAAATAAAATAAAACAGAGAAACCCTTAAAAAAATTAGTTAAAAGAATTGTTTTTAATATTTTGATTATTTATTTGAGTTTTCAAGTATTCTATCTTATCGTAATTACTTTAATGAATTCTGAAGCTACGGGGAAAAAAAGAAACTATCACTTTTTTGTTTTGGTTTTGCTTAGAAGTTTGAATTACATATATATATATATCATATAAGAATATCATGTGAATTAACATGTAAGAATATTATATATGTTCTTTGTTATAAAATTACATTTTCATAAATTAAAAAGGTACTATTATTTTTATAAAAAAACAAGCTACATCTTGTTATGACTATTCTTATGAAGAAAATTAACGTTTTCATAAAAATTTAATCGTAATTCAGTAAAGAAAAATGTAAGAATAACTTAAAACTTTTATTTGTTTAATCAGTTCTGATATCCTAAATTTTTCCTTTTTGCGTATTCTTTCGCAGTATAACACATTTTAATTAAACTGTGTAAATCTTTATTTAACCCAATGAACGTTTAATGCAAAATACGAAAATATCTGTTAATTTCTTATTTTTTGTTTTACCTTCAGATACTTTCTAAGTCGAATTTCCGAAGTTCTTTAAAAAAAAACTTTAACTTTGATATTATTTGATTTGTGATTAAATTTTTTTAGAAAATTATTATTTGTATGCGCTTTATTAGTTTTTTTTAAAAAAAATAATTCAATAATAGAGTATCATTTAAAGTTTTTTTTTTCTTTTTTCCCCCCAAACTATTGAAATTATATTATTCTTACTTCATGTTTTGATTCTTCGTTTAAACGAGCCGCGTTAAAACAAATATGGAACTCTTTCGAAATAGAATATGGAGTTTTGTCGAGAACTTACTGATTAAACATTTTTTGAAACCACGCATATTATTTGACGAATATATTGCAATCACAGTCAGATTATACTTAGCCTCCCTAACCAATCCTAATGTAAACTTCTTGCTTAACACAAACTAAAGTTTCTCATTAAGTGTTCATATAGTTATAGTTGCTACTAAAATAATAACCATTTGTATTAGTTTAATAGCAATTATAGTATTATTGCTCATTATATAATCATACCCCAGAAAATTCTGTTTAGAACAGTTCTACTAGCAGGAACTTAGAGGAAGTCTCTCTTTTCTGACACTTTTTTCAAAGGTCCTAACCCTCCTAGTAATTTCTAAAAGAATAGATCCTAGGGCACTCTCGATTATTCTTTGGCAATTTTGCATTTTTCGCCAAGGGGGATAAATTTGCCAATCTAATAACGATGGTCACATTTTTTGTGTGGTTGCCATTACCTTATTTTTCACTTTCATGCTGGAAAGCAAACTTTGGCCGTGCAGCTCAATTTTCCCACAAGGAGAGAATTGCTGCTGGGAAAATAGCAAACATGCTTCAAAATTATTTATAAACTTTTAAAATAGAAATAATTTTTTGCTAAGTATTGCCTATTTAGGTTTTTAGAGTATCTTATTTATTTTTTTAAAGAACTTGATATACTGGACACTTGTCTTTTTGAGTTACGATTTCATCGTACAAAATAATGCGAGGTAGGGGGTATACGTTTAACGGTACTGGCCTTGAAAAGTCTTCATGAACTTCTTCGTCATCTAACTATTGTTATGATTTAAGAGGTTCGTTGTGTGCCAATAGCTCTGATACAGTTCCAGAGTGATTAATTCCATACAAACCAATCCCTAATGATTTATTTTTCTAGCTTATAACGTACTTCGACATGAAGTTTTGATAGAATATCGATTTAATGTTTTGATGGTACAATCACTAGTGCTGCATCTGGTGGGTCGTTAGTTCAAGTTTTATTTCCACCAAAAAGATTATTGTATGAAATGTTGGAATTATTTTATATTTTGAACTCTTTTTATTTATGTTATTATAACATTGGTGTAGTTGACAGGATGCTCCAAGTGACGCCCGTGATATTAATGTTGGAATACCTCTCAATCTCAAAGATTTTAGTTACAGACCTATTCCTTAGAAGGGTATTCCTCAGTATAATGTTTAGATGTTTTTATAAACCTTTTGAAGAAATTCAAAAATATTTCTTCAATAAATATTAAATTCTTTTTAAAATGTTTTCTTAAGATATAATTTATGCAATAAATAAAAATATTTTTGGGAACTTCACTAAAAGCCCTGACGTTAAACGGTTCTTCAACTTTCATTATTTAATGTCTTTGAAAGAGTTTGTATGCATAAAATAGAAAATAATTCCAGAAAAAAGATAAGTACAGTAAAACAATGTTGCGAAATAAATTCGTCTTGCAGAATTTAAATTTTACTGTAAAATAATTTACTGTGAATAAGTTTTATTGGTATTTTCGTATTATCGCAACCTTATTGGCGACATTATATGAAACGAAGCACCTAACAGTTGCCAATTCAGCGCGTACGGCACATTGGAAATCGGGGTTGCCAACTTGGCGAGTTATTAATAGTGTTATCGAAGTATCGTTTTAGTACCGAAGTATCGTTTTAGAAGGCTCTTACACTATCTATAACACTTATCCACAACTATTAGTGTCTAAAAAAATGTAGTTAACAATAGAAACTATCCGCAAGAAACCACACACTCTGTCGTAGGCAGACACACTGAAGTGAAAACTTCAACAACTGATGAGTTCAGTTTCGGGAAGCGACAGCTGTGTTTCGTTTGCGCGGCTACCTTCCAATACTTTCTCGAACACTCCACTTACGTCATGGGTTATGGACGCCATAGACTTCTACAGAAATTTCGTGAAGCCTCCATCTGATCCCCAAAAATGATTCCAACTTTGCTGTATATCCATATTTTCGGAAAGTTTCCATAAAAACACCATTATAAAATAAAGGACAGCTCCACTTGCAAGTATTATTTTTTATCAGAGACAAATGAAACAGTAAGTAATAATTTATTGGGCATACTTATTTAAATTATTTACACTGTTTTTAAAATAAAATTAAGCCCAAAATTCGTTAATAATATGAATCGAAAAATAAAACAGTTAACTTTCATATGAATTTCATAAATAGGATGAGAACACGTCCAATAAAAATATTCCTCGGAATATCAACTTCATTACTAATGAAATCAAGTATAAAACTGATAAAACACTTTCCATTGCATGTGATGTGGCGCTCATTAATTTACTCTTAAATTTCCACTTAATTTAACTAACATCTTAAAAACTACCCAGGTTCGCTTATTTAACTTTTGTCCGCATCAACATAGTGGTTAGTACTTTCTAATCAAATTCAAAGACAACGCAAAACTAATGAAATTACTCGGATTAAAATTAAATTAAATTAGTTTATTACAATTAGATTACATTACAAATTTAGAATTTAGATAAAACACAATTAAAATTAAGAATAAGAGAACAATGAATAAACATTAAGAATTTCACTTATCTGAAGGGAAGCGGGCATTGTCTCGACCGGACAGCGAGACTTAGGGGTTTTCTTTCTTAATCGGAAGTCAAGAGTCAAAAGCTAAAGAACTGAAAATTATCACGCGGCGCCCTTTTAAGGTTAGTCGGTACCCCCTATCCCGCTAATGTTAAATTGAGCATTTTTATGTACCTTTTTCTCAGAAACTATTAAATGTACAGACTTAAAATTTTTTCTGTATATTAATTAGACTTTTTTATTTAAAATGATCGGAAGCTTTTTCAAATATATTGTTTAGTTTTTTCAAAACATTCATCGCAACAGTATCACTATGAATTTTTTGAAAAATGTCATTTTTTTTTCACGATAACTGACTTTTACAAAAATATTATGGGAATATTAATAAAAGCTCCGTTCAATATATATAGTTAGATATCAGTAATATTCAGTGAAGATTGTGCAAGTGCTTCCGTTGAATAGGTTCTGAGAAAAAGGTACACGCATTTTTAAAAACACCGTTTTGAGATAATTGCATTTTTATTATAAAATGTCACTTCATCAAAAAAATTATGAATTACAATCTGTATTTGCACTATTTTTTTAAATATTAGCTTATTCTCAATAACTTTTAAGACTTTTTACTTATTTCTTTTACTTAGATTTCTCAGAAAATACTTATATAGCATTTTTCACTTTTAATCTATCGAGATATTTTATAGCATTTGCATCATTTTTCTCAAATTATGCATCAATTTTTGAAGAATTTTCTGTTCCGATACATTATTGTGATTATAAATCATCATAAATACCATGTGAAAATGTGTCAATACATGAAAATATAACTTTGGTAATACATCATTATACGACATTTCGAAAAGTTTCATTAGTGTTTTATAAATTCACATGTAAACACAATTTCTTAAAAGTATCAGAATTAAAAGGATTCTTAAAATATTACATAAATGGTATCCAAAACAACAACAAGAAAACTGATTTTATGTTTTTAAACATGAAATTTGTGTATTTTTTGGTATGTAACAAGTTTTGTGCAACGAAAAAGGGCATTGCATTTTGGGATATATTTATGTACATTTTACTAAGAAACTATTGAACACAAAGCTTAAAAATTTGTGTGTGCATTAAATAAACATTTATCTTTATACAGATGGGAAATTTTTTAAAAAATTTATCAGCCAGTTTAAAAATGTAATTTTTGCACAGTAGAATAATGAATTTTATAAAAATTTTCCTTTTCTATGTTACGACATCTGCTTTTTAGCTAAATGTCTGAGGAATATCTCAAAAATTTCACTTCAGTATACACAATATATATGAAATATAAAATAAAAATTTCCTGTTCATGAATACAATAAATTTATAGAAAAAGAAGACACAAATTATAAAATATAATCTTTATAAGTCAGTAATACATGAATATATGACAGTTCGAAAAGTTTCATTTGTGCTTTGTGTATTCACATGTAAAATCAATTTCTTAAAGTATCAGAATTAAAAGTTTTTTTAAATATTACATAAATGATATCCAAAACAACAAGAAAACTGTTTTTTATGTTTTTAAACATGATATTTATGTAATTTTATGTGTATAACAAGATTTACAGGCAACAACAAAAATCATCCCATATCATCACATATATATGTGTACTTTTTCTCAGAAACTGTTAAATATTAAGACTTCTGATTTAGTCTGAATATTAATTAGACTTTAATATTTATGCTGAAGTGAGATATTTCAAATATATTGTTAAGTTTTTTCAAAACCATGCAACATAAAAATATTACTATTAATTTCTTGAAAATTTTCATTTTTTTTTTCTACGATAAATGCTGTATGTTAAAATATTTTTGGAAAATTTATAAAGGCTCACTTCAGTATATATAATTTTATATCAGTTATGTTTCATTGAAATTTTATAAGCATCCTTTCATTATTTTCTGAGAAAAAAGCACATTCTTTTAAAAAAAAATAAACTTTTGAAAAAATGCATTTTTAACATGAAATGTCACTTCATCACAAAAATTATGAATTACCACATGTATTTGCAGCATTTTATTCAACATTATCATCAAGTCAATATATTTTAAGTAAAATATTATAGAAAAAAGTTTTAAAATTGTCAGAAAATACATTCATAGCATTTTTCAGTTTTTGTTTAACGAGATATTTAGTAAAATTTACATCTATTATCACAAAATCTGTATAAATTTTTGAAGAATTTGTAGCATTTATGTACATATGTATTACAAATAATAAAGTAGAGCATATATCATCATAAATATATTTTGAAAAAACTTATCTATATGATTTTGGTGTGCATTTTAGAAAACATGATTTCACGTCATTTCGAAAGTTTTTATCCATGTTTTGTGTACTCGCATGCAAACATAAGTTTCTAAAACTTTTAAATTTAAAAAGTTTCTCTAAACTGGTCAAATGATTTCTTAAACAGCCAAAATAAAACTGTTTTTATGTTTTTAAACTTGATATTTATGTATTTTTAAGTATTTAACCAGCTTCTTGCAACGACAAATGATATTGCACATCTGAATCCACAATTCATTCAGAAACTTTTGAATATTTAAGTTTAAAAACTTGTCTGTTCAATAAAGAAACATTTATATTCATACTAAAAAGATATTTTGCAAAAAAATTTAGTTTTTTTTCAAAAACAAACTTTTATTTATCATCACTGATTTACACCTGTTACAGTAAACATGTAAACTAATAAGACTTTACTTGGGTGTTTTTCTGATTTTAAAGACTCATAAGGTTATAAAATATGCAATTAACAGGCAAAATTCAGGTTTATTCGGAAAATTTGCTTCGAAGGTGTTCTGTTAAACTGATAACATAATTTTAAAAACAGTAATTTTAAAAAAAGAAAATAAAATCTTACCTTGTCATAATGAATAATCCAAAAAAAAATGAATTTTTCTTCATTATATATAAATTATAATTTTTAGCATACCAACTATTAAAATAAGAATTCCCGCTCAAGTCATCACAGTTAATTGCACAGTTACACCGTTATCTAGAGTAAATTGTGTATGAATAAACAAAAAGGCTTGGCAATTGTTTAGGGATATTTAAAAGGCAAATATCTGTCAAAAGGGGGCGTATCCCGTCAGTTGATGATTTTTTAAAAGTCATCTTGATGTACTTCTAATTGGAAATCTGGCATATATGTTATATCCCTAGAAAGGTAATGAAATACAGATTTCAGAAATATCAAAAACTCAAAATCGATCATTTCATGATTTTTACTCTACTGAATAAGGGAGGGCAAATCTCTCCATTTGTGCCTACACGCGTTACAAAAAGTTACAATTTTAGTTAAATTTATGCGTCCGTTCACCCTTGCGTTCCCGGGTGACATCACTCGGGTCCCGGTCTAAGGAATTTCAACAACATCCTGTAAACAAGGGAAATACACAAATTACGGATTATTTGGGAACCAACTCCATTGCCGGCCTCCCATCACATGTAATAGATAAAAAATTTACTGTAAAAACACGTGTTTCCCTTTGAATAGAAATTATTTATTCTAGCAACAAGATTGACTGTTTTAAATAATAAATGAAATATTAGCTATTGTGATAAATAATTCAACATGAGCCTCAACGTGATAAAAAGATCTTATCGAAAGACAATGATTAATAATGTACACATCTATTTTTAGCGTTTTACCTTAATCTCTGCATATATACACAGACTATTCTACATAGATTGGGTGTGGTTTTTAACCCCATATAAGGGTTCAGAGTAGAACATTAGCACACATTGAATAACCAAATAGAAAATTTAATGGCGCATTTTTAATTTACTATGCATAATTCTTAAGATTTATAGCATTTCCATAAAGATTTTGTTCTTTGTACGCTTTTCTCGACTCGTTAATCTGCGTGGGTGTGGGCATATTTGATCTTTAAATCAATGGCTTAAACATTCCTACGGGGGGGGGGAGCGTAGTGTACCTCCTGGTGAGGGGAGGAAACACTACACTGTTTTTAGACTACGACAAGATTCAATTTGCATACGATTCTATATGTATCAATATACGATCCATACAGAACCCCTTACGATTTTCACTCGTGGCTCAATTAAAATATCGTCTGACAAGAACTCGTTGCCATCACCACCACGGTCACCCCATGTTCATAAAGAGCTGGAAAAGTCAGTGGTGTGCGGGAAAGCTGTCGAAATGAGAGATTTTAGTTTGTACGTAATTACAGTTAAAACTCATTTTCATTTTTGCAAACCAGCTGGGAATCTTTAAAACAATTTTTATAAGAGGTATTTTTATTTTTTTCTTATGATCTTAATTCTTGGGAATTTGATTTACAAAGGCAGCGTTTAACAAACTGCAGGGTGACCTATGGGTGATGACCTTAAGCGGAGTGTGCGATCATATCGAAAATTCGAAAATAAAAGATTTAAAATAGTTGTTTACTTTACTGAAAGGAAGCAAAACAAAGAAAGTATATTCTTGCATAATACAAAATAAAATTTATGTTTATACTGATATAGTTATAAGTGTATCAGTACTGTACAATGTATTTGATAATTAAATTATCAATACTAAATGAAAATAAATTTAATAATTACTAGCTACTCCCATGGATTTGTCCTATACAAAATTTTGTATGGTTTATGCGATAATTAGTCATATTGTGTGACTGATCTATCCACGTCCTTCCTTTAATATAATCCTCTTGGGAAATCTTTGGTCTATCAATTCGAGTTTATTCACAGCCAACCCTCTGAAGAAGAAAACCTGATTATTCAGATTAAGTCGGATATATATAGTCTAGCTTTTCAAGCTAGTGAGAGAGAATGTGAGAAGTATAGATTGCTACTGATCAGGTATTATACATTTTATTGCGTATTCCAGAGATTTGATAGTTGAAAGGATTAAAGTGAGGATTTGTCACTAGGAGTTCATTTATTGCTCAGATAATTTGGATAGAAGATTTGATCCAGATATGAGAAGGTCAATATTAAAAGTCTTCTCATAATTCGCGCATCTAGTTATTATTCCACATATAACTTAGATTGAGAACATCTCTTCTCGTATAAATTATTTGAATTGTGTTGATAAAGTGTGTGATCAATAAATATATTAATTGTTGATATGGCTAGTCATCCTTCCCTTCCTCCCACAGCTCTAGGCTGAGAGAACATCTCAGTCCTTACACTTGTAGCTTTACGTCAAAGTACATTATTATTACATTCAGTCAGTGGCGTAGCTGCCGCCATTTCTGCCGTATCAATAATACGGAGTACCCAGCCACAGGGGCCCCAAAATCGGTAAGCAAATCATTGTAAAATGTTTAAGAGCCCCACAAGGGATTTTGATACTGGGCCCTTGCAGGACTAGCTACGCCAGTGTATTCATTACATTATTATTGTATGGGGGGGGGCGATGAAAACTATGACTGAAAATAGGGTCGCAAATGTTAAAAGCTAGAGAAGCATTGTACTAAGAATTGTCTGGGCTTATGAAAGTTATGATATAAGGTCAGGCCGCATAAATGATAAACAAATAGCATTTACTTCCTTTCATTGAATAGTACGCTGCCATAGTGTTTGCTTTATTTATCTCGAAATTATATTATTAGTGTATACATTATGTAAATTTAATATCGATGTCTTATACTTCTATATAAATTAAATTCTGATTCAAATGTTACGCGTGAAAACGAATCTTTAAGTTCTAAATTTGATACTACCTACGTCACACTTAAGGTAATTTGAAGTAGATAGATAAAAACATGAATTATATATATATATATATATATGAGGAAATCAAAACTTTGAATGGCGTTACCGTATAAAGGAACTGAGCACTGTCAAGAAATATAAAACCATTTAAACAATAGAAAATAAGGATAAATATAATTGTAATATTTCATTTCTTCCTTTGTGCATCCTTTCGAGCATCAACACAAATTTCTTTAATTTCATCTTTATATTTCTGCAACACCGCGCTACACGGCGGGGGAAAAAAGCAAAGTTCAAACTCCGAGCAAGAGATAAAGAGAAAAAATTTAATCTTTTATAAAAAAAATGTATATTACTTGGTACCCCGGAAAATTATTTGAAAATGCACTTTTTAAAGTTGGAAAAAAAGACGGGAAGAAAATCAGAAATATGAAACTGGCTAACTGCACTGCACACTTCTCATTTCCGACCTTTTCTACCCCCACCCCTTCCACTTTTACCCCTTATCCCAAAAAGTCGAAGAAAAGAAGGGACGAGGATTTTTTTCTTCCAATTTTTTTTTGCACTTTACTTAACTTCGTATTCCGGAAATGAAGGATTTTTCAGGGCGGAAACGGCGTGCCCGAAATTCTCAAAAGAGAAAATTCAGGGTGGAGGGTTGGAAAAACCCCGAGAAGAATGACGGAGGGAGGTGAGGTTTTTTCTTTCATTTTTTTAAGACTTTCATCTTGTTAGTCTTTTCCATCGAAATTGTATGTGTTTTTTTCCCCAAAAAAAGTTGCGCAAAAAGAGGAAGATATTTGAGAGAAAAATAAGTTTAAAAGTTACTTCACAGCGCGATTATTTGGAAAACTTAAAGGCCCTGGAAATGTAGTTACAAAGTTACAAACGCTAAGCTCTCTGCAAATGATGATGTATACTTTTGGGATTTTGCTTTCTACTGATTGGCATGCTTGCTTTTTCCCCTCCAATCATTTATCATTTTGAATGAAAGTTTTTGCTTGAAGAAGTCGCGAAGAGGTTTGTTCAGATAAGTATTTTTTTCCCTTCGAAAAAGGCTTATTTTGTTTACTTTGAATAGAGTAAAGGCAAGACAATGGGAATGGTTGTAATGAGTTAAATTATGAAGATCACGTGATAAAAACTATCACGTGTTTCCCATTAAGTTAAAAACAGATATTAGACTTGTTAAATTTAGATAATTTTAAATTTGTTAATTTGGTAAAGATGTTCCGTCTGAAAAGTTTCATTTAATTATTAATGAAGACAAAAACACATGCCAATTACAAAAACTACAGTAGATTTTAAATGTCTGCAGACTAAACATTGTGAAGTTTTTGATAATTTTTGCCTATTGGGCTCAAACATTAGCATTTTATACGACATTAGTGCTGAAATTAAAAGACGTGGTATTGCTGCTAATAGCTGTCTTTATGGTCTAAGAGCTTTCTTAAATTCAATATTGGTCAAAAGACATATAGAAATTATGCTATATAAAACGATCATCAGATCCGTACTTACCTATAGATCTGAAACTTGGATCTTGTCTAAATCACAGGCTGAACAAACTTGCCATCGTAGAGCAAAAAGTTCTTAGATATATCTCTGGTGCTGTGAATGAGAATGGATTGTAGAGATGACGACATAATTTGGAAGTATATAAGCTATTTAAGGGGGGGGGAAGCAGATGTCATTAAACCCATCAAGCCCCTCACCTTCTTTAGGTGAGTACGGGTGTCACAATCCCGAGGTGCCCTAGTGATCTTTTCCTTTTTCCACGGGGTTTACTGTCTTTGGTAAACACGAGCTTCACGAACCCGGGGTACCCTAGTGATCCTTCTCTATTTTCGACCCTCTTTCTTGTCATTCAATTCATTCTTTCTTTCTCTTCCCGTCTAGACCACAGATATTAAAACAAATGTTTGGCGCAGTATAGCCGAAATCGGCTCTTGCGCCAATAAACCCCAAATCACTCAATCACTCACTAAACCCATCAAGATGGGTCGTTTGAAGTTTGCGGGCCACATCTGCCGTATGTACCCCTCATTCTTGATGTTCAGGATGTTCAATTATAAACAAATTGGAACTATAACTAGGGGTAGGCTCGAATTGAGACGGTCTAATTGTGTGGAGAACGATTTTAAAGTTTTAAGAGTGACTAATCAGAGAACTGTTGCTAAGTGGAGATCGAAATGGAAGAGGGTTCTTGAAAAGGCTTTTTGTCCTGCACACACAACACACTCAGGGCTGTTGTATCAATAGAATAAGTAAAGATGCTCAAGTATTGAAATTCTTCAAAAAGTTTTACAAAGCTGCAAAAAACTTAAAATATTCTATTTTTTATTTTTAAATCAAATGCATTTTTTGTTTACTTATGTGCGTTATTTTTGAAAAATAGTGCACAATAATGAGCGGGCCGATTGGCTTGCAAAGGCTGCAACCAAGTGCAAAATTGGCATTGAATATTCCTAAATCCTTTTACAAGAAAATTATGAAAGAAAGAGAGAATGGCGAAGTCTTGGAACCAAGAATATCTCATTTCAAATAAAGGGAGCTTAAAGAAAATTTTTCAACCATTAATAAGAGACTGTCATGCCATCATTTTTATACTTAATTACAAAACAATCCAATTTCTAACTGGTCATGGCAAGTTTAAAAGCTACTTGAACAAATTTAATTTACTTCCTTCATCTTCCTGTGCTGGTGATATTGGTGATGAGAAAAATGTAGAACATGTGCTACGTCTGTGTTCCAAGTTTGAAAGAGAACGAAACATCCTAAGACTGGCTTTCAAGGGATTTAATATAAATTGGCCTCCGAATCTCTCTTCTTCAGCAACTTCTTTCCACCAGAAGTGCTTTTGAAACGTTCTGTGACTTTGTTGTAAATATTTGTAATCCTTCATAATCTCATAGGATTTTTTCCGCTTCATTCCTTTGTAATGAGTGATTAATTCTTACTTCTGTGAGCCCCGTGTGATACTTTGGGGGTACACGGAGATTTTATAATTGTTTTAAATTTTAAAAAAAATGGAGGTATGTAATATTATAATCTGAAATTGTAGAACACACTACGAGATATCTCGTAGCTGGTAGTTTTGGCACACGCGCTTGGAACGAGATATCTCGTTTTTGGCAATGAATGGGTTCAAAAGAAAAAGTAATCGCAGTAACAGAATAATCGTGACAACTAACTCATTATTCGCAGTGTTTTTGTAGAGTTGTAGCTTCGAGTCCGGATGCCACGAATGATTCGTCAGATGGGATGAGGCTCAAAGTCCTCTTGTTTTAGATAGGTCGTCAGCTCACATGTCCTTCTCATCACTGTAGTTCAAAATAAGGATGTCGGTCGTCAATAGCACTTCCTAGTGTGACGTTAATAAGCAATCAATCAATCATCATCATGTGACAGTAACATAAACAAAAGAAAAATGTGTTTGTTTAGCTTACGGTTTGGCGTTTTTAATCTTTGTATTATCGATGGACCTCGATTGATGATCACGCGACAGCTTTGAAACCAACAACAAAAAACATGGGCTATATTTTCATTATCAGTCAGGGTAGTCATTAGTCATTTTTGTACATAATTATTGACATCATCTTGTATGCATAGCTGCCACATGATTGTGACGTCAAATGAATCGAGCCTGTTAATAAATTTTAACTTATTCATTTGCGATTCTCCCACGAGATAATCACACACACCAATTGTAATTCGAGTTCGTGTAGAATTAAAAGGGAATAGTTTAGATTACTACTATATTGTTTGATTCCTGGAACCAATTAAAAGTACTAATGCCTGCACGTAAAAATGTGCAAAACACAGTTAACTTGTCGTTTTTTAATATATTTCGAAAGTTTTTTAAGTATCTTTTGAACAGTCTATTATAAAGCTTTAATAAAGCATTTAAACAATGCACATAAGGGTGGAACGAATTTTTTTTCTTTATGAATTTCAAAGCTCGATTATGTGGAAAAGATGTTCTCTGGTATATAAATGAAGATAAAAATTAAATTAAATAAATCTTTATGTTAAGTACTGCCATAAACTGAATGAAGTGTAGGTATTGAAACTTTTTGTTAATTGGAAATAGTACGGTTCGATTGGGGAAAAAAAGAGGTCAAAAAATCAAATCCAATTTTTTAGCCAAAATTATTTATTGTGTGCTTTTATATAATCTCACAAAATTTGAAAGCTCTAAGTTTAAAAAACGCAGAGTTATTACAACTTTTATTTTCGTTTTTATTCACATCCCAATGGCAAATCGAAACTTTAAACTTATATATATCTCAGATAAATAACTAGTTTGTCTTCATTTAAGATACTAAGGCTATTTTTCCTTTGTACGAAATGCTTTAAAATTTTTTCTAACTGTTGCTAATAATACTGGTAACAAAAGTTGGTATACATTTTTGTGTGAATCAAAGCAATTCTTATTTTTATAAAAGTAATTGAATTTTTTTTTTTTTAATTTATACATTTTTTAAGGAATTTCAATAAGCATTCATAAAAAGAAGTATTTTACGAATATCAATCATGTTATCACAAAACCCATAGCAACTTTTGTTATACATAGTTTGACGTACTTGTAAATCAAATTTCATAAATGTACTTTATTTTTTTGTAGGAGAAGTAGCTTTTTAAAATCACTTCATAAGTTTCAAGTTTTTCCTTAAAAAATTAAATGGTTAGCTTTTTGTGAAATTTTGAGCACAAAGTCTGTTTTACGTAATACAAACACATAGGGAGCAACCAAAAATTTTTGAAAATTTAAAAAAAAAATTGTGTAATTTGTACCATGTTCCATTAAGGTACAAAAATGAAAGTAATTATTATTTTAAAAGAAACGGTTATTTTAGTACTCTATTTTTAAGATTTATTGCCACGAGAGGACACCCCTTCTAAATAGTGAAAGAAAAAACACATAAAATTGATTTACAGATACATCTAACAGCATCTTTAGTATTAAACTCTTTTTAAAAACTTAAAATTGAAATGACAGGGCACCATAAAGTGGAAGACGGAAAAAAGCTTGGATTGGACTGATTCGACGGTGCGTGATCAGAGAGTTGGGGTTATACGAAATGTGTTGTAATGTACATTGTACTGCTCAGGACACATCAATAATCATTGTTTTTGTTTATATTGTAAAAATTTTTTATTTTCAGTCTAAAATCATCTTACTAAAACTGAATCTTTATAAATTTTTACGAAAATTCAACCCCTTTGTAGCAATATTAAATCTTAAGATTGTTGTTTTTATTTTTTTTCCTACTCCCCATACCATTAAACATCTTTTCCAAATAGTAGATTCCGATTAATAACTTTTTTCCCATCCTTAGAAGAAAAGGCCTAAATAAGCAAATTTTTCTCTGAAATAAGTAAATCCTTCTCAAACACTGTCAAGGTCATTTTATAGCATTTATAATCCTTCGGAATAATTTTACTGATAGCAGAGTGAAGAGAAGGATCGCATTTTGCAAAGACGTATATATACGTCTGGAGCATTTTACGCACTGGTTGAGCAAGACTTATATATACGCCGGTTGCATTTAAGGGGTTAATTCAATGCTGCTCTTTGTTATTACACATTACTAACTGAAATACCTGGGTTCCATTTAGATTGAATATTTTTACTTTTCTTAAGTATCAATCGTTAAAATTAATTGAACGTTTGAAAATATTAAATTTATTTAATAAATAAAAATATTCCACACTTCAGCGAAAAGATTAAAACAGAACATTTTCGGTAGATTTTTTGCTATACATGCATAGCTTTTCCATGATAGGTGAATAATAATAAAGTATTGCAAAATAATAAAAAAAAAATTCACTGTAATATCCGAAATCATTTGGTTACAAAACGTATTAAGAAATAATACATAATAAGATGCTTTTGCTGGTCTTGAATCCAAAATGGCCAGCGTCGCATTAAATTTAAAATTTTTAATATTTTTTCCCCTAATTTAGCCTATTTTCAGTTTTTTAATTTACATAAAAGTTATGGGTGCTTACATACTATTGAAACAATGCCAACGCGCGCGCGTTCAAGATAACTTGCCAAATAGGCACTCCCGATTTTGCATGTGTCGTACGCTTTGAATCGGCAACCATGTGCTTCGTTTCATATGTCGCCAATATGGTTGCAATAATACTTAAATACCAAGTTATGCTCACACATCAATCTACACACAGTTTGAAAAAATTACTTACTCTCTACGAAAAATGTTATTTTTATCCACAAAAAAAAAAATGGAAGAAAAATTTAGTTGTTACTATATATATTTTTAAAAATGAAGTTCATTACTGGTGAAAGCCCGAAAGATCGATATCTCATGCACAAATTTCTTTCTATTCTAAACGATTAGCTTTTTGGCACTGAAAAATATTTTTGAAGAATGAAGAAAAAAATATCTTGTGGAAAATTATTAATTATCTTCATTCAAAAAGATTGAATCGTTAAAAACAATGTCTTGTTAACTACTAATTACTGGAAACAATGCTTTTTGCGTAAAAGAAAATTGAAAGACCTTTCCTTTGTTAATTTTATCTATACATGAAACAAAATAATTAATTATGATAACATTCTGAAAAAGTTTATTTTATTATTTGCTTACAAACTTTTCTTTATGAAAAATTTTTCTTAGGAAAGAAATGATTGCTCTTGATTTTTTGAAATAACAGAATTATTCGTAAGTTGTTACTTGATTGAATTATAATACAGAAAAACGATGATTTTACACACACACACAAAAAACTACGCAATAGTATTAAATATTCTCGTTTCGAGTTGAAAAAAAATTATTCAATTTTTTTAAAAAAAAGTTTCATTGCCCTATGTGAGGTGTTTCACAAAATTTTTAGTATTGGTTAACTTATTTTTATCTTGATTGCATTCGAAATTTTAGGTCCATGTCGCACTTTCAGAAATATAATTGATACCTGATCATTCACAGAAAAATTTTTTCTTTTTCTTACGAATCTCAATTTTAAAAGCGAGAAAATTTATGCTCTTTAAATTACTAACGTATTTGTAATAGAATATTTTCGTTTTTGATTGATACATGAAAATAAATTGTTTATTAGATTTGGAAAAAGAGGCAAATTTTTGATATAAATAGGGAAGTAAAAATTATAATTAATTTGATTCTAGCATTTAAAAAAAAATATTCTTCGTTACGTTAAAACAATACTTTCAAAAATTTGGTGGCCTATGCATTTGGTGGCGCCATCTAGTTTCTCTGCAATAAGTTAATCTTAACTTTGATACTATTTTGCTTTTTAAATGTATTTTTGAAAATGTACTTATGATTTTATATATTTTTATAATACAGATGAAAACATTATTAAAAAATTACTGGATACATAATTCGTTTTTTTAAAAGATGATAAGTTTTTATATGCATGCAGTTTTTGCTTACTAGAAAGTACTTTTAAAGTAACATAATAAATTTTCTCATTTTTTTCTGATTCTGGATTCATGATAATTTGAAAATCTCATAATTCGGATCCTTAATATTGTATTTCTAAGCTATAAATTATTTTACGTTTAAAAATTAAATAAAATGCACATGGAAAACTCGGAAAAATAATCATGAGGAATAATGTGCTAAAAATGTTTACTATGTATAGCATGTATGTAATTCACTAAACTCGTAGAACTATTTTCAAAAGAAAGTAAATTTTAAAATCCTAATTTAACTACTTATTGAAAGTTGAATTCATCGTTGTTGAAAAAGTACATTATTCCCTATTGAGGGAAAATATTACTACCTAAATCCCTTTATGCAAATGTTTTCAAATTGACGATTACATATTACTAAAAAAAGTAATCGCATTTAAAAACCTTTACTCTCTTCAAAGAAGAATTATCACTTTGCTTCAAAGAACAAGCAAATGAATAAATAAAATGATAATCAAAGTATATAATCGCCTCCAAAAAAGTATATGGAAAAAAATGTGCCGCTTTTAAAGAGAGACGTGACATCATTTCGTTACAGCAATAAAACACCTTTTAAAAATTGAATTCAAAGAATATTTCGGAAACGAATTTTGTGAAAATATTCCTTTGAGGTTCAAGCCTTCATTATTCAAATAAAGATGTACATAGCTAAAAGCACACTTAGCATTTTCTCAAAAAATGGAGAAAAATTTACTACTTGTTATTTTTGCCATCAGAAATTTTTGAAACGCAAGTCACGGGGAAGTGTTTGGTTAATATTACGGCTGAGAAGAACTTTCTGGTAACTGCTAAAATTTTCTCGTCAAATAATCATCCTAGATCCCTCTAGAGTTTTCTAGGTGCATCTATTTCTGTCGCCAACTTTTTCGCCAAGGTCACTCCTGTTCACTTAGTTTTTATGCAAAACCTTTCTTCTTGGTCTTCACAGACGATCTTTCCACGGTCGTCCACAATACCTTTTCGGAAGAAAAGAGCACCTAGTCCGAGATTTGTGCTTAAATATATACTTGTAATAATTTTTTTGAAATATTATATAAAGGGTGACTCGCTACCAGACTCAGGGGCGTAACGGAGAACATTTGCCCCATCCCCCCTGCAAAGTCAGGTTTTATGTCCCCAAGGTGGATTTGATTTCACAAAGCGTAGTTACATGGCGGCAGTCAGGCTTTGGGAACCCTACAGCCCTCCCCTCTGCAATTGTGGAGGTGCACGTTGCTCCACTGACCAGACCGAAAAAATGGTAAGAGTGTGTAGGGGTACAAAGATGACTCAAAATCACACAGGAACAGTCGCAATGCGCGTTCGTGCCGGTAGCCAAGTGGTCAAGGTATCGGATCATGGCTAGCGTGTCATGAGTTCGAGCCCCAGTACCACTGAAGACCCGCCGTGTAGGGAAGCGATGCACGTTAAATCTGTCGAGAGCTCAAACGTACTCCCGTTGATGTGGCGTGGTAGTTAGGAGAGGGGGGTGCCAGCTCAGGTGTCATCCGCGTCACTTGACATGGTTCAAAATCACGCGGTCCGTCGCCGAAAGCCCTCGTGTAGCTGAACAGTGCGACGTTAATATTCACTCACTCACGCCGCAGTTACAAGCTATGGTGCAAAGAAGCAGAAAAAAGAGATTAGAAATAGCAAGACATTAATGGGACAGATCATTATTATTACTTGTAAATATCTTTATATCTAGCTACAAAGCATATATCCGACAAAATTAAGGACAAAGCTTACCTTCTTTCTTTGCAGCTAGCCTCGAAGTCGATCGGGTCCGAGCAAACCTATTCCTTCAATCCAAATAATGTAAGCATACTCGTAATCAATGACGAGTCTCTGAATAACTAAACAGAACTTAATAGCCATTTAATTACATGTTACGGTTAAATAGAAAAAAGCTTGGAGAATAATTGAATTACAGCAGGAAACATCGGGAGCGGTTGCTCTTAACGTTCGATTTTACATTCTCTGTTACAAAGGTAAACATACACAGTTACAGTCGCAGGTAATAGTTTAGTTAGCGGTTTTTAGAAGAAGTGGAAGTAGAAGTTCCAGCAATTATATTGAAAGGTTGTACTATAACAAGTGCTCAAAAATACGGCCAGAAGTCGTCTGGTAGGTCTGACGTTGACGCTACATGGAATTCCTTACGTTCTGGAAGATACCTGGCATGTCACGCATCCTCTCGGCAGCTACAGATATTCAAGAGTTTCCTCCAACTGAAGGAACTGATGTCTCGTACACCACTCTTTATGTGAACCTTGAAAAAGTTCATGCACTTTCGAACCCCTGTTATTGTGCAACCTCTCAATAAAATGTTTTTTGTCTTATTAATGTATTGATGTATCTGTCCTTTTCCTCTACTACTTTATACCATAGCTCGCAACTACGGCATTTGCGACCCTGCATTCCTGTGTAAGGGGTACAGAGTCGTCTCTGTACCCCTTACACACCCTACCTCATAGGTGTCTAAACTACGACCGCTTGTGGGCCGCATTGCAAAAATAATTTTTTTCTGGGCCGCATTGCAAAAATATTTTTTGGGGGGACGCATTGCAGAAATATTTTTTTGGGATCGCATTGCAAAATTTTTTTCTTGGGCTGCATTGCAAAAATATTTTTTTTTTCTTGGCCGCAAATACAATATATTTTTTTTAACGAATTGAAATAAAAATTAACTCTATATGTAATTTTATCAAAATAAATTAACTTATTTTTATTATAATTTTCTTCAAATTGAATCAGACATGAATAGGTGCACATTTATTTTAAATTTGTAAAAGTTTCGTTTCATTTAGTTTGGATTTCACACAGATGGAAAAAAAATCAAGTTAATGAGATGAATGAGTTTGCGTTTGTGTTGAACACACAAGAAAATCGATATCGGGTTTAATAGACGAAATTGCAATCCTTAATGCACTTTCAAGATGTTTGTCAATGATTTTTGTCCTTTTTTGTTTTTGTTTTTTTTTTGTTTTTTGTATCTTTCATTCTTGGAAAATAACTGTTCACAAATATAAGTACTGCCAAAAGCTGAAGACATTAATAAAGCATGAGTGTGAAAATGAGGATATTTATCGCGGTGTAGGTAATCTTCATAAAACTCCAGTATAGAATCATTTCCAAATTTTTCTTTCAGTTGAATGTCATTTTGCTATTCAATGCATTCCATTTGAAGGTAATTTATTTATTTATAGAGAAAAAGGAGGAGAAAATATATTGAAATACTCTCCGGTTTTTTTTTTTTTTTGAAAATTAATGCAGCTTATTTTGTTTATGCATTAATTTTTTCTTATAAAAATGTGTAACTTGAAATATTTTTATAATTTGCATTTGGACCGCATTTTAAAAGATTTTGGGCCGCATGCGGCCCGTGGGCCTCACATTAGACAAGCATGCCCTACCTGTTTGTCGATCTGGTAACGTATCACCCTGTATAAAAGTATATTCCCATCAATTAAAAATATTTGAAAATAGTTCGAATTTTCGTTATAATATTCGAACTGTTTTCATTGGAATATTTGTCATTTTGGTGAGTTTCTTAACTATGCACACATTCCCACTCTTTGAGAAATAATTTTGAGTAATTTTCTTAATTATAAAGGCACTTACTGGCCTAAAACAAGTTTCTTGAATAGTTATTCCACGTAATTTAAAGTTATTTTTGTTACTTGGAGGTAATTACCATCCAATTTATTGTTTCCATTTAAGTGAGTTTTGCAATTTACTCTCGTTTTTTATTTTTGAAAACGTCATCTTCTGGGAATTGTCTCCGAGGGAAAGTTTTATAAAGAAAATATTGCGTAGGGTTTGTTTTTTCGTTTAATTTCTAATCTCGAAGGTATTTTGGTTTCAGTTTATTTTGAATAATATCGAATGTCAGGTTTTGCATTTTGGTATTTGTTGCCATCCATTTAAGAAAATCAATAAAAATGGAATGGAATGCTTTCCAAAAAGAATTTAAAATGATATGTTTTCATATAAAATGCTTCTCTCTTTTCTGGCTTTTGTGGTTTTGTTTATTTCTAATCTTGGAGAGAATTTTATTTTAAGGTGAGCTTTGATTAATATCGAGAGTCAGCTTTTCATTTTGGTATTTGCTGTCATCCATTTAGGGAAATTAAAAAATATGGAATGAAATATTCTCCATAAAGACTTTAAAATGAGATATTTTCTTATTAATATGCTATTTTCTTTACGGGCTTTTGGGTTTTTGTTCATTTCTGGGTTTAGGGATATTTTTATTTTAGTTTGATTTATACTGAAGCTTTTAATTTGGGTATTGGCTGCCATACAAGAGGGTAGTTCAACAAAAGTTTAATGGACTTCTTTTTAAGGAAGGCTTTAAATTCTAACACAATTTCTTGTTTGTATGCTTTATCTTGATTATTTTTGAGATTCTTTAATATGAATGAATAATACGATTTTCCAAATTTTCTTTTAATTATAGTACAGCTTAAATTATTTAATAATAAATTTTTGTCAAGTGTGGAACTTTCTCAACATCTTGTCCTTTTCCTTACTTTTTCATCTCATACTTTGAAAAAACGATCAATAATTTCGTTCTTTTGAAAATTTTGAGTACAAAGTACTCATCGAAATTATCTGCATTTTTAATCAATTTAAACTTTAATGTTTTGAATCCATCCATGTTTTTATTTAATTATAATAAATTTTGCTCAAATAAAAAGAATACTTTTAAGTTCATTTTTAAAAAAAAAAATTATTTAGAATGGAACACATGCTTGTTTTATTATTTTATGATTTTAGATTTAACCAATTTTTTGCAAATGTTAGTTTGAATTGTCTGATGACTTCTTAAATTCAATATTTGAATCCATTGTCTTATAAAAGTACTCATTTTTAGTTTTTAAATGAATTTTTTACTAGTCACTCACAAAACTATTCTATTATTGATTTGAAGGACTATATTTTTACCGATTACAAGGGTAACTACTTCTACGTTCCGTTACGGAAAAATAGAAAAGCTTTATAAAAAGAGTAAAAAAATTCCAAAGATCAATACGCTTTACCACTATTGACGGAAAATCGATTAGCCCTTGGGTCTAACTTCTACTATGGCCATATCTCACCCATACAATCAAATGTTATCTTTTTCCTGTTATTCCTAAAGGGGCTGTTCCAAAATTACAACACGTTTCGATTCTGTATACATTTTACAGTTTTTGTTTTTATATAGAATATTAGCGGCAGGGAAACATTTCTTTCTCTATTATTCAATGGCATGTAATCATTGCGAAGTATAAAGAAAAATGTCTTAATTTGTTATTTAAAAAAAAATTCCTAAATTTTTTCGTATACTTTTTTCCAATTCCTATTATTAGTTCACACTTTCCCTATATATACACACTCGTATATATATATATCTTGTTCAAATTTTCAATCGTTAATAAAATACTTTTAATTCATCCACTCAAGTTCAAATACATTTTTTTAAACTGGTAGTAGATGACACTTGATGTTAATATAGTTTTTTCAAATATTAATTCATTAATTCTATTTAATTAATGAATAAATAGTAACAAACGAAAATAATAGATAAAAAGGAAAATTTCAAGAAAAATCGCTTTCTAATTTGCCACTTAATATTGTAATTCTGCCATATGTATATACATATTTATGTTAATTATAATTATGTGATAAAAAGTAACTAAAATAAAAAAAAAAAAATTGTTGACCTAAGCAGAGATTGACTTAAAAATTTTTTTTTTATTACTCGTGGAATTTTGTTTAAAGCATAAGTATATCATTCTTTTTTAAAGAAAGTGGTATTCAAATAATTCAGTACGAATTTTTAAAGTTGTTTAATCTTTTAATTTCCGTGGAAACAAAACGCGTGCCATAATTAAGTAACAAGAGTCAACTGTCTTGTGAAACATGCTTGAAAAATAAAAAATTTTAATTATAAGTGCAAAAATTTTCGAAGCCAAAAAAAAAAACTTTGAAGGCATAAATTTTACAATTGGTTAAACTAGAATATCGTGTAATCATTTAAAATCTATTTAAAGCTTTAGGTCATATTTATGCTATTTAATAATATAACTTTACTGCATTATTGCATGAATAACATTAATTCGATTTTGTATAGTGTTCATTATACTGTCTCGTATTCAGATCTATTACCTCTTTTAGTTGTAATAAAAAAATAGAAAAGGCTATTTTTCTGAATATTATTTGCAAACTGTTAAACAATTTATTGAACGTGAATGAGATTGTTCTCTTTAATAAACTAAATGAAAAAAAAGCTTGGAAGTTTTTCTTTTCATTAAAATAAATGGAAAGTAAAACCGAATAATATTTGAGTAAAAAAGCATTCTTTATTTTAAAAAAATCTTAATCCATTTTAAAACACTTTCATTTATTCTTGGATACATTTTTATTAGTGCAATAGTTTAATCGGAGCAATATAAACAGTTGACAGCTGGTTGCGGAAAATCGCGCCCCTACGTAGAAAATGGAGGTTTGGGGAGCAAATCGCGTAACTTGTAATAGTCAGTTAAGGGATTAATTTTAAACCGTACAAATTACCAAGATAAGTGTTAATTTTTGTATATAATTTTATATGCGACAAGCCCAAGGGGTTACTGGTAATTATTAAATTTGATCTAAATTTAGTATTGTTAAATTAATTATAAAATGAATTGTGCAGTACTGATACATTTATAAGTGCATTGTCATTTATCAGTGTAAATGTTAATTTTATTTATCAGAATTATTATATTCTTTATTACATTAGAATGTATTTTGTTTACTTCCAAGTAAATTAATAATTTGTTTTTAAATCTTCTGTTTTCGACTTTTTTATGTGCTCCACGCCCTCCTCTTAGAGTTATTGTGCCCTCCTTGGGGACGTGCCCCACAGTTTGAGAAACGCTGAACTAAATAGAATATCGTGTAACAGTGATACGCATTGCATGTTTCGGAGCTCAAAACCACGTTGACGTGACGTGGAAGTTCAGAGAATCGACTTATCTCCAATACCCCTCGTATTTTACCTCGGTGAAACAAATAATTAATGAAATAATCACGAATGGATGTTTGAGTCTCGGGTACGATTCCTTATTCCACTAAAGAACCGTTATTCCCATTCGTAGAAGAGGGATGGGGAAGCTACGAAAGATAGCCTTCGCATGATGTGATATTGTGTTTGGAGATGAGTATAAAAGGACCGGGAGCTCATCATTTGTTTGGGTCTCAATCTCAAACTTATGAGATTTGGGGTGGTTTCCAATGCACAACTAATCTAATATTCTAATACAAACTAATAAACAGTGTTAATCAAATATTCATTGTTTAATTTTAGTTAAGTGTTAGCACAGCCTTAAAAATATGGATACCCTATAAACTAGTGGCGCACACAAGGGGGGGTGAGGGGGTCCGGACCCCCCCCCCCAAAGCCCTTGAGTTTTTTTCGATTGATGATAATCCTATGTATATATATAACGAAAAATTTAAAAAATTAAGTATTTGTATTTAACAATTTATTTTTTACTGTTTTGTGTTAACAAAATCAGAAGAATCTATTGGTGTCGTCTTGAGATATGATACGAGTTGGGGGACTTTCGACCATGGACCCTTGAAAAATTTGTGTGTGTGCTACTGCTATAAACACATCTCGTAGTTTTGTATCTTATTACCATGTTTTTATTAACTCGCTTTCTTGTCTGTCCGGGTGGAATTTTGTAATTGATTTTAAACTAACTTCCCGATGAGCTAGAGACTTGAAATTTGGACCATAGATCAGAAGTGGATGTCAATGCGTGAAAATGTGAAAAAAGAAGCTCTAGTCTCGAACCTAGTAACTCCGGAACTTACACGAATTTACACGAACAAAGACCACCTGTCGATAGCACGGGTAGAGTTGTGTCTACGTATTCGATTTCGTGGCTCTGAGGTGAAAGAGGGATCCCTAGGTTACCATGATTTTTTATAAACTCGCTTTCTTGTATGTTTGTTCGGGTGGAATTTTGTAATTGATTTTAAACTAACTTCCCGATGAGCTATAGACTTGAAATTTGGACTAAAGCTCAGAAGTGGATGAAAATGCATTAAAATAGTTATAAAAACATGGTACATAATTTTTTTTGAAGAAAATTATTTTTATATAACGTAATTTATATACGTTTTACTTTTATCATGATACAGGAGACTTTTCACTTTAAGCCGATTATCGAACGCAATATTTCATCGACCCCCATCGAGATCAAAGGAAAAAAGCTAACTGCCGCATTGGAGGGTGGTATTGGAATAATAGATCGTTGTGCTCGAATCAATGGTGAGGGAGTAACACAATGGAATGACCGCGTGTCAGAAATATCCCCCGACTTGCACCGGACCGAGAGGCCAGTAATCGGACTTAATGATATGCGGGCATTCTTCGCGTGACCCCCCTCGGCATTCCGTGTCCGTCGATTTGTTCCGTTATGCTTATTACAAGGATGGAATGGACGATGGGGGATCTATCTTGTTGAGATAGTACTTGAAGGAACATCGGGATATTTGAAATTAGTCAAAGGGTTGAGTTGATGAATAGTCGATGGTAGAGCAATGTCCAACACTGTATATGATTTGCATCAGTTTATTTTATATAAAGTTTTTGTCAGTGCTCCCGTAAGTAAAAGTTAACTGCACTTAATGATAAATAACAGAACCCAGATTGGAAACACTTCGAGAAGGAGAAATAAAGTATTATTCGTATATGACCATAGTCTTTGACTTAGTATATAATATTCAGAGAGAACGGTATGCACACTATTCATTTTTGTATTAATCAATCTACATTTATTTATAAAATGTTTTCCATATTTTAGTTTAAAAAAGAAACTGTAACACGTTCAAAACTTTAAAAATCAATTACTTATTGTTTGAGTTTTAGGCGCAGTTCGACAAGTACGTATAATTTTTGTAATCACACGAATTTGAATTAGTGTTAAGAAAGGTTCCCATTCTTTTTAATTAAAAACACCTGTATTTTAAATTGTTTAATTAAAAAATTAAATTATTAAATTGAAAA